>JAJIZL010063233.1:0-63513 GCA_023969395.1 Amblyomma maculatum | reverse complement strand
AGTGTGAGTGTCCATGGAAAGCCCTTTGGTCACTTCCCCTCAAACAGAGGGGTGCCCCAGGGCTCCGTTCTCGCCCCTACTTTATTTAATGTGGCCTTCATTCCACTTATTCGATCCCTAGAGGCCATCCCTTCTATACGGGTGCTTGCGTATGCCGATGATATAACCTTATGGTGCTGTCACCCAGATACGTCTGTCCATCAGGCGGCCCTCCAGCATGCGCTGGATGTATTGACATTTCGCCTCCCTCCTTTGGGCCTAACTCTTTCGCATGCAAAATCATGTTTCATTCGAATTGGAAATAAAGCTGGCTTACGGAAAGCTCCCAATATAAATTTTATGATAGATGATACCCCATTTCCTCAGGTACAAACCGCTCGCATGCTTGGTCTTCTTCTACATTCCTCTGGGACTGGCACACCGTGGCTGACAGCCATCCGTAAGACCGCTCACGCTACTTTAGGTCTCATTCGTCGCATAGCTATGCGCTCTGGCGGCGCGCGTGCTCACACGGCCCGCCAGCTTGTTCGCTCTGTCCTCCAGCCACGTATAATATACCAGGCACAGTTTCAACGGCTCACCCGCAGACAGTGGGACTCCCTAGAGGCCATCAATCTTGAGGCTATGCGTGCAATAACGTACCTCCCCCGCCTAACACCCATACCAGTACTTCAGGAGTATGCCCAGCTAAATACGCTCACTGAACTCGTTGATCAGCGGATGGCAAACAGAGCTCGCAAACAGTCTTTACAACTACATCATTTAAAGACACTACCTCCATGGTCGTACTGCCAGCTCACGGACAATCGCCCCACTGCTTCCCCGTCGGTATCATCCGCACATCTGCCTGAAGGGTGCATATTATATACCGATGCATCACATACTGCAGAGCGAGGAGTTACTGCCGTGTATAGTCCCTCTCATCCGCATCGCAACACTCACGTGACATATACTGCGGATACGTGCACCCCTCTGGCACTGGAACTTCAAGCAATATACAATGCTATACATTCCTTCCCACCAGTTCCTACATTCAATGCAGTTCATGTTTACACAGACTCTCTCACTGCCCTTAAACAGCTTAAGGCTGTTCGACGCACATTCCAAATAACACAGTCCATACATTTGCTATGTTCAAAGTACCCATGTCCTATTCGCATACACTGGATTCGCGACCATGCTCGCGATCCACATAACATACAAGCAGATGCTATGACTCATATAAATACATCAGACGATCCACCACCTTCCCCTCTTCCCCCAGATCCGTTCCTGTCCCACGTTTCCGATTCGCAAGTTCTGCGCCACCGAACACGCGATCTCATTCCTCCGTGTTCGCACCCTCTCCCCCGTAGTCTTACTCGGCAGGAGGAGGTGATAGTGCGCCGGATCCGAGCAGGGGCCGCTCTGACCCCATCTGTTCGACATCTTTGGCGGGAAAAAGACCTACCAGTGACTAACAGGTGCCCTCACTGTGACACTCCACCTGACGTCTGCGATGTGCGCCACTTGTTGTGGACGTGTCCATCAACAACGCACATCAGGCAACGGATAATCATGAAGGTGGGCCTGCGGTGGAATCGCGATAGTGATTATGAGAAATGGACAATGGACAATCGCTATACTGCCAACCTTCTCGAACAACTGGACTGCACTCCTTTTAACTTTCTATCTCCTGCATCCCATTCCCCCTTTCCGAACTTATGCCTTGTGGCAAACTCTTCGAAAAAAAAAAGTACACGAGTTTGCAGCGCTTGCAGCACGGGAAGCCGCGAGCAGGCTTACCGCGGGGGTGGGGCGCGCGAGCGCGGCGAACGACGGCGCCGTGCGTGATCGTTCCTAGTCGTCGCTAGGCCTAAATTGTTTCGCTTCGAAGCTGCGGCGGTCGACGCTTTGAAACATGATCAACGCTATCGTAAATTGTCTACTTAAGAAACTGCCTTATAGGCAATCCTATCCTGTCATAGTAAAATAATTATAGGATCAACTCTGTCGACGCATTAATCGCAGAGCCAGTACGAGCAGATCGGATCAGCCGAAATGCACCAGCGGCAGCTGGCTTGAGTAGAAACTAGCTTGTATCACAGCTATCGCTCTTACCAGCAATTTGCTGCTGGTCAGCAATCCTCACGAGGGCTTCATGCTTGATATTCGGCTCAGTATTCCAGATGCCAACAAATTTTCGCACCCTTTATTTCGGCCATCGGTACTAACGATCCGCCGTGTCATTCGCGAACGGTATGCGGGAGGAGGGGACACAGCGGCGGTGTTTACGGCGGTCGAGGAGGTGCTGCCATCGTGCGGTGCTTGACCATGCTGTTGACGCCTCGTGGGACGACACTCCGGTACTCCTTAAACCACGTTATATAAATAGGATATTTGTAAATGCTGCTCCGTTCTGCCCATCCCTGCGTCGTTTAAGTTGTCGTACTTAATGGGCAATGGCCACCTAGCCGATAAGGGCGGCGAGCTGTGTAACAGCCCGCACAGAGTTCGAGCAGCGCACGAGTAGACAACTTTCGCAGCTACCGAAGTGTTTCAGTGACGTCATGGCTGCAGTTGCGGCAGCGAATGGCAGCTTCTAGCAAGCCTTGCCAGTCAACTCACCCGTGACGTCACGGTTTAAGAAAATAATTCCATGCGACACCGCCAAGTGACATTATCTCTGCCCGCGAATTGAAAAAAACGCTGTTTTTAAAAATTAATAATAAATCGCTGGCATTGTTCGAAGGAGTTATACTTTGCTTTAATGCTCAAAATAATGTGTTCTACACACTGAACACGTTTATCAGTGGCTTCTTGGGGACCGTTTCCGTGAACTTTTAAAGTCAATTCATTCCTAACCAGCCGAACCGAAAATGTTAAGTACTCGACGACATAACGAAGAGGTTAACGAAAATTGAAAGTGATTGCTCCTCCTTAATGTCCCGAAAAGACAAGGTAGAAAACGTGCAGGCACTTGCAACATAAAATAGCGAAAAAAGTACTAACCTGTCTGCCAGAATCGCCAATTCAGAGGACCGTGCTCGCCAATCAAACCTTGTTTTCTTTTGCCTAAGAACAGCAAAAACGAAACCTGGTCACAGTCTGAAAAAGCTGTACTTGAATTGTGCCACACGAAACTTGACGCCGCGCTTGAACCTAGGGACATCGAACGATGGCGCAGAATCGGTCGATTTGATGCTAACAAAAACAGGCCCACTATCTTATGCTTTTCGCATTTCAATGATAAAGAAAATGTCATGGCCAAAGCAAAACAACTCACAGTATCAGACTACAGCATATCTGAAGATGAGTCCTCTAAAACTCGTCTTGCACGGAAGATTTTGGCTGAGTTTGCAAAATCCCAGATCAAATTGATACAACTCCGGTACAACTAACTGGTTATTGATGATGCCGCGTAAGTTTCTGACCACACTGCCCAACAGGTTGTCATGCTCAACCCGTAACTAGTACGACATCCTTCTGCGCACCCGATCAGAGATGGCACCCGCTTATCCCTTCTTTATAATAGTATTCAAAGCCTCAGACCGACCCGCTGCATCACCTTACTGAGGCCACCGAATGAAACATTGTGCTTTTAACTGAAACTGGCTAAACCTATCAATAACCGATAACGAGTTCTCATCCTGTCTCCCTAACTTCGACATTTTTCGTCAGGATTCCAATGATAAGCGCGGTGGCGGGGTGCTTATAGCTGGGCGTCAGCAGCTGCAGTGCTCTATCTTCAAAATCCAATCATCACTAGAAATCTTGTTCGTATCATGCAACGCATCATACCCTCCAATCATTGTCGGAGTTTGCTATCGGCCACCAGACGCTGAAGCTTCTTTCATCATGCACTTTCACAATGCTCTCCACAGCATTACTGCCTCCAATCCTCACGTTCCGTTGTGCTACTGGGTGATTTTAACCTTTCTGCAATAATATGGTCTGATTTGCCGCAAACAACGTCTAAACAAAACACTGAAAGTGATTTCGTAAATTCATGTCTAACACTAGGGAGATCACAACTGATATCTAAACCAACTAGACAGAGTGCACATTCGTCCAATATCCTTGCTTTGCTGCTTACTTCATGCACTGATCGCCTTACATCGTTAACCCACCTGCCAAAGATTAGTGATCACGCCGTTATCCACGCTTCATTCAATTTTCACCTAACTGCATCGAGTAAGATAAAGAAGATAACCCTCTATGACACAGGGAACTACCATATTATTATTGAAGAACTAGCCAATTTCTGTGACTCATTCCTACCTAGATTTTTTCATTGCGACGTTGAATATACCTAGCTCCTGTTTAAAAACAAGATGCATGATCTAACTCAAACTTACATTCCAACCATCACCGTTACTGAATGATCCTAATAACCAGGGTTCAATGCAGCACTAAAACGGCTCGACAACAAGAAAAAGCGACAGTTCCGGACTGCTAAGCGCGCAAATACGCCGATCGCATAGGAAAAATATCGCTACACCGAGAATTTTCAATCGCTGGCCAAGAAACCTGAACACTCCTTTTTCATATCAACCGTACCTAATATGGTGCGTACTAACCCCAGGCAGTTCTGGAAGACCATTAGCCCGCTGCCCTCCAAACACTTATCATTACGTGATCCCTAAGACATTCCCATCTCTGAGAAAGATATTCCGTACGTCCTTAACGCTGCTTTCTGTTCAGTATTTACATCAGAGCCTGGCACTGACCTACCTTCTTTTACATCCTCCATTCATTCATCCATACCTCAAAATAACCATAAATGCTAGCGGCATTGCAGCACTAATTGGTTCTCTGAAGCTTACTTCTTCAACCGGCATCGATGGCATAAATTCTAAAATATTAAAGAGCAGTAAACATGCAAGTAGTGTCATCTTGTTGTACATTTTTCAGCAGTTTCTCTCATCTGGTTCTATTCCACAAGATTGGAAAGTGGGGAAGGTCATCCCAGTTCCAAAGAAAGGTAATCCGTTTTCTCCCAACAACTACCGTCCCATATCACTCACAAGTGTTTGTTCTAAACTAATGGACCACATAATTTACTCTCACGTTGTAAAATTTCTTATAGATACTAACGTTTTTCATCCTAACCAGCACGGTTTCCGCAGGGGACTCTCTTATGATACTCTGTTAGGTGTCTTCATAAACGAATATAAGCTCTAAACTTGAGACTAACACCCGAGTCGATGCCTTGTTTCTGGATTTCGAAAATTATTTGATAAAGAGTCCCGCAAACCTCTATATTTTAAGCTCTCATCTCTCTCCCTTAACATTCTAGTTTTCAATTGGATACGAGACTTTTTAACTAACCGACAACAGTTCGTGTTCACTAATAACGGCTCCTCAGCTTCATCCCCAGTTGTTTCCGGAGTACACAAGGCACTGTTCTAAGCCCTCTTCAGTTCTTAATCTATATAAATGACCTTCCTAGTCATATTTTCTCAGATATCCGTTTATTTGCAGATGACTGCGTGATCTCACGCCCTATTAACATAAACACCGATCTGTTCTCGAGAACATTCAAACTTGGTGTGACAAATGGCTTATGTCCTTAAACATTAAGAAATCAGCTCTTCTTATATTCCTTTCAAGACAGACCACAACTACCCCGAAATACACTCTTCTTGGTTCCGACCTCAACTCCGTAACTACCTACAGATACTTAGGAATAACCTTTTCTGCCGATCTTTCATAGACCGATCATGAAATATGCTAACAAATTGTGCTAAGCCTGTCCTCGGCTACTTATGCCGCAACTTCGATTAGGCGCTCCCTCTGTAAAATTATTAACATGCTGCACCTTTGTTCGACCTAAGCTTGAATACGCATGCGCTATCTGGGACCCCTACCAAGCTAATCACATTAACTTGCTGGAATCTGTTCATAACCATGCGGCGCGTTTTGTTTTTTCTGATTGCTCATACATGTCCAGTGCTACCAAACTCAAAGGAAAAGCTAACCTCCCCAACATTATTTATCGTCGCAAAGTCGCCCACCTCTTCCTCTTCTATAAATTTTATTATGAATCCCCTCGAAACTCTGTCATTCTATCAGCACACCATCCCCCCTCACGCCTCAGCCATGACAAGATGGTATACCCACCTTCAGTCCGATCATCAGCCCATCTTTCCTCGTTTTTTATATGGACCCTAAAGGACTGGAATGACTTTTCTGCTGCTGCTGCTGTTAGCCATTGCAATCACATCCATTTCATGCACTTTATTGAAAAACTCATGTGAATCACCTAAGGCCCACCCCTCATGTAAAATCCCTTCACAGGGATACTCGAGGTATTGAAAAATAAACACACCCAAGTAGCACGCCGTCAATTGACCGCCATTGGCCCAATATTGAGGGATTCCGGCCCCAATATTTGGGCCTACAAAGGCGTTTTTATTAGGGTCCATCCTTGACAAGATTTAATTCAATCTACTTGACTGCGTTTCCTACAGTGGCCACCAATGGCAAACTAGGTTATTTATTGGTATGCAGTCTTACTCAATGGCTACCCAATATCTTCCAACCAAGCATACCCACAGGCTCCTACACAACATACATCCAGCCACTTTCGCTGCAATCCAATACTTACAACTAAGCTTACTCACTGGCTTTTAAGAACTGTTATCCAGCTAGGCTCATCGGCTGCCCAAAACTACCCACCCAAGCTTGTCCACTGGCTTTGCATCATTGGCATCCAGTCAATCCCATTATTTTTGAATGTTGTTTTTTTTGACATTTTTTCATTGATGGGTGTTATGGCGCCGAGGCAGCAAGAACATCATTCACCAAACACGTGGTTGAGTTTGTTTTTATGCAGGTATTTACCATGCACCTAATATGTTATATATATATATCCAAGCAGCACATGCGACCGGCCCGACATCAGAAATTGATTGGATACATCTAGTCCGCCAGTGGCCCAGAATTACCATCGCGCTACCAATAATGGTACAGCCATGCGATAACGACCACTCTTGGACCAGTGACCTACACGTTTCCCCCATGATTGGCATTCCTGGGCTATGAATGGGCAATAATGACCTTGTGTATAGAATTGCTTGCCAAAATTGTATACACAATGATATATGATGGCCAATATTACCCATCCATTGTCAATGTCTTGTCCATAATTCGCGAATCATGGCATACATTGGCGAATATTCTGTTTTTTGCGCAAAAAACAGAACGCTTAGGCACCAACTAGCCTGCCAAAGCGTACTCGCAAGTTATATTGGTGAATATGTTTCTGCCAGTATATGCGGCTTGTCGACATTGAGTGCAGGTTGGCAGTCTATAGTCAATATCATCTCGCGAGTCTTATTGGCTTGCCAACATGTATAAATCTTTAGTGACAGTGGCCGATATCGCTCAACAAGTGGCGGCCACTGGCCTACATTGGACATATCATGGCATGCATTGGTAAATATTTTCCAGCCCGTATTGACGGCTTTTTAACATCAAAGATATCTTGCCATACATTGGTCAATATCCCCTTGCAAAACATGATGGCTTCCCAACCATTGTGTGTATCTGCAGATAAAATGGTTGATGATGGCATAGAACAGTAAATATTGACTTTCCAGTATAGCTGGCTTGTTGACATTTATATATCTTGGCATATATATGGGTAATGTTATGCCAACTGTTTTTTTGGCATCCCAACCATGTATACTTGTTGGTTCCAGTGGGCAGTATTGCCCAATGAGCTGTGGCGACTGGCCAGCATCCCACCTAACATGGCATACATTGGCGCAAATGGCACTGCCAATGTTGATTGCTTTTCAGCATCGAACGTATCTTGGCATACATTTGATGAATATCTTCCCGCCAGCCGTAATTGCTTCCCAACATTGTATATTTGCAAATACAGTGGCCGATGTTGCCTGACGAATTGTAATGGCTTGCCAAAAACCATAAATCTTTACATAGTCTAATCGATATTCTCTTGTGCCGCGCCGGTGTGGCGCAGTGGTTACAGCGCTCGACTACTGCTACCAAGGACACGGGATCCAATCCCGGCTTCGGCGGCCGCTTTTCCGTGCAGGCGAAAAGCAAGGCGCCCGTGTTCAGTGTGATGTCAGTGCTCGTTAAAGAACCCCAGGTGGTCGAAATTTCCGGAGTCCTCCGCTACGGCGTCTCTCATAGCCTGAGTTGCTTTGGGACACTAAACCCCACAAACCATTCAACCAATATTCTCTTGCCATCATTGATGACCGGTCAACAGAAAATATTTACTGACATATGATGGTCAATATATGACATATGATGGTGAATGCAAATAACAATAATTTCAAGGATATCATTACTGAGTGTGCAGTAGAGTAGGTGGTAGGATAGTTAAAGAGGATACCGGTAAGGTGTCTAAGGAGACGAAAAAATTTATTAAGAAACGCCACAGTATGAAAGCTTCCTATCCAACAGTTCAAATCGAATTAGGCCGAGATATCAAAGCTAATCAATAAGCGCAAGGTGGCCGATATAAGGAAGTATAACATGGAGAAAATTGAGCATGCTGTGAAGAATGGGGGAAGCCTTAATGCGGTAAAGAAGAAATTGAGCATAGGAAAAACCCAGATGTATGCGATAAGGGACAAAGCGGGCAACGTCATCACGAATATGAACAAGATAGTCAAAGTAGCCGAAGAGTTTTATACAGATCTCTACAGTAGCCAAAGTAGTCAGGGCCGTAATGAGAAAGGCGGTAGAGAAAAACAGTCAGACGTTCCACGAGTGACGAAGGACGAGGTCAAGAAAGCACTAGAAACAATGAAAAGGGGGAAATCAGCTGGAGAGGATCAGATAACTACAGATTTGCTGAAAGACGGGGGGATATCGCGCTAGAAAAACTGGGCACCCTGTATACACAGTGCCCGGTGTCATCGACAGTACCGGAACCATGAAAGAATGCAAACATTATCCTCATTCATAAAAAAGGGGACTCTAAGGATCTTAAAAATTACAGACCAATCAGCTTACTGTCTGTACATATGAGGTATTTACTAAGGTAACCGCTAATAGAATCAGGACAACCTTAGACTGCAATCAAGCAAAAGATCAAGCAGGGTTTCGGAACCGGTACTCTACTACACATCATATCCATACCATCAATCAGGTGATAGAAAAATACTCGGAATATAACCAGCCCTCATGCATAGCATTCATTGATTATGAAAAAGCATTTGACTCAGTTGAAACATCGGTGGTGATGCAGGCATTGCAAATCAAGGGGTAGACGAGCCGTAAGTGAAATTGCTGGAAGATATATATATATAGTGGCTGCACAGCAACCATAGTTCTGCATAAATAAAGTAGCAAAATTCTCATAAAGAAAGGTGTTAGGCAAGGAGACACAATCTCCCCAGTACTATTCACAGCTTGCTTAGAGGGAGTATTCAGAGACTTGGAATGGGAGCAGTTAGGGATAAGGGTAGATGGAGAATACCTCAGAAATCTGCTATTTGGTGATGACATTGCCTTGTGAAGCAACTCGGGGGATGAACTGCAAATAATGATTGATTACCTAGACAGGAATATAACCAGCCCTTATACGTAGCATTCATTGATTACGAAAAAGCATTTGACTGAGTTGAAACCTCGGCGGTGATGCAGGCATTGCGAAATCAGGGGGTAGACCAGCCGTACGTGAAAGTGCTGGAAGATATATATAGTGGCTGCACAGCAACCATAGTTCTGCATAAAGAAAGCAACAAAATTCCCATAAAGTAAGGTGTTAGGCAAGGAGACACAATCTTCTCAGTACTATTCACAGCTTGTTTAGAGGAAGTATTCAGAGACTTGGAATGGGAGCAGTTAGGGATAAGGGTAGATGGAGAATACCTCAGTAATCTACGATTTGCTGATGACATTGCCTTGCTAAGCAACTCGGGGGATGAACTGCGAATAATGATTGATGACTTAGACAGAAAACGTAGAAGGGTAGGCTTGAAAATATATATGCAGAAGACTAAGGTAATGTTCAACAGCCTCGGGAAGGAACAACAGTTTACAATAGGTAGCGAAATACTGGAAGTAGTAGGCGAATATGTCTACTTAGGACAGGTAGTAACCGCAGATCCGGACCATGAAAAGGAAATAACAAGAAGAATAAGATTGTGATGGAGCGCATTTGGCAAGCACTCGCAGGTTATGACTAGCAGCTTACCGGTATCGCTCAAGAGGAAAGTATACAACCGTTGCATCTTACCTGTACTCACCTATGGGGCTGAAACGTGGAGGCTAACCAAGAGTTCTACTTAAGTTGAGGACAACCCGGAGGGCTGTGAAGCGCAAAATGGTAGGGGTAACATTAAGAGATAGGAAGCGTGCTGAGTAGGTCAGAAAAATAACTCAAGTTAGTGACATTCTATTGGAAATTAAGAAGAAGAAATGGACATGGGCGGGACATGTAGTGCGAAGAGAGGAAAGCCGATGGTCGCTGAGGGTAACAAACTGGATTCGAAGGGAAGGAAAGCGTACCAGGGGGCGGCAGAAAGTTAGGTGGGCGGATGAGATTAAGAAGTTCGCAGGGGTCAAGTGGATGCAGCTAGCACAGAACCGGGTTACGTGGAGAAATATGGGAGAGGCCTTCGCCTTGCAGTGGGTATAATCAGGCTGATGATGATGATTACAAGAAAAGTACAAAGGTAGGCTTGAAAATCAATATGCAGAAGACTAAGGTAATGTTCAACAGCCTCGGGAAGGAACAGCAGTTTACATTAGGTAGCGAAGTACTGGAAGTAGTAGGCAAATATGTCTACTTAGGACAGGTAGTAACCGCAGATCCGGACCATGAAAAGGAAATAACAAGAAGAATAAGCTGGAGATGGAGCTTATTGGCAAGCACTCGCAGATTATGACCAGCAGCTTACCGGTATCGCTCAAGAGGAAAGTATACAACCGTTGCATCTTACCTGTACTCACCTATGGGGCTGAAACGTGGAGGCTAACCAAGAGTTCTACTTAAGTTGAGGACAACCCGGAGGGCTGTGGAACGCAAAATGGTAGGGGTAACATTAAGAGATAGGAAGCGTGCTGAGTAGGTCAGAGAAATAACTCAAGTTAGTGACATTCTAGTGGAAATTAAGAAGAAATGGACATGGGTAGGACATGCAGTGCGAAGAGTGGATAACCGATGGTCGCTTATGGTAATAAACTAGATTCCAAGGAAAGCGTAGCAGGGGGTGGCAGAAAGTTAGGTGGGCGGATGAGATTAAGAAGAAGGGGTCAAGTGGATGCAGCTAGCAAGAACCGGGTTAAGTGGAGAAATATGGGAGAGGCCTTTGCCCTGCATTGGGTATAGTCAGGCTGATGATGATGATGGTCAATATGTACTATTTGAGATGGTTTCCCAATATTGTATCCATCCTGGATTATAGTGGTCGATATTTTATGGGCAGCGGCGAGGGCTTGCAATCATTGCGCGCATCATTATGTGCACTGATGCCCTAGTTGGTAAACTGATAAATCTAGATGGAAGTCTGCGCCTTGTTTGTGCCTGTGTGTTTCTTACGTTCCGTCTTTTTCGCGCAGTTTTACTGGTGCAATTTGAAGTCCTTCAGGATGTCACCAGCGGAAAAATGCAGAATCTAGACTGGACTCAGGCCGTTTGCAGCAATGTTCAATTAGGCTCCGGGGAAGGCCAACGTACTAACTCACAAGAGCGACACGGGCAGTTCCCGCCGATCCGATTCAATCAAAGGCCCTTGAGTGTCCAAAACTGATGCATGGTGTCCTCGACGACATGGTGGCTAACCGATGCGGTGAGACCCCTCAAAATCCCGTGGGCATTCCCTGTTCTCACGCCTATGAAACATGGCACAGCTCGGTTGTGTGTAGATTATCGATGTGTGAACGTTCTGACAGTGCGAGACTCTTACCCTTTCCCGACAGTTGACTCTGTCATTTACTCACTTGGGCAGCTAAGTTTTTTACATGTCTGCAGTATAGGTTCTCTGCAAGTCCCGATTGGCCGCTGTGAAATGGAGAAAACGGCTTTCACTTGTCTTTGGAGACTGTTTGAATTTGTGCGATTGCCTTTTGGCTTGTGCAATTCACCTGCTACTTTTCGACGTGTAATGTATATTGTGCTGGGAGACGCTAAATTTAAATACACTCTGGCCTACATGGGTGATGTAGTAGTGTTCTCAGAAAGCTTAGAAGAGCATCTCCTTCATCTAACCAATGTCCTTCAACGAATTCAGAACGCGGGCATCACCATTAACCCCTGCGAGGTTCAATTGGTGACAAGCACAATAAACCTTCTTGGTTTCATTGTAGAACAGGGCACATTTCGCCCGGATGAAGAGAAACTTCAAGCCGTTCTGCAGCTCTTACCACCAACCAACATAAAGAGGCTCCAGCTTTTCTTGGGGATGGTGGGATTCTACCGCCATTTCCTCCCGAACTGCGCTTACCTAGCGCGACCCCTCCATCAGCTCCTCTAGAACGGTGCCCGTTGGTCATGGACAGAAACAGGGCAGGGATCCTTGCGCTCACTGTCTGCAGCCGTCGCGTATACTGCACGCTTGCAGTTTCCAGACCTTAACCGGCCATTCAGAGTACAAACGGATGCGAGTGAGTATTGCATTGGTGTGGTATTGCTTCAAGATCATCAAAGAAAGCTTTGCCCATTGTCGTTTGCTAGTCATACACTAATGGGACCGGGAAAGAACCATAGTGTTACAGAGAAAGTGTGTCTTGCGATTGTATTTACACTAAAGAAATTTGACATATATTTGGATGGGGCCGAATTCACAACTCAGACCGACCACAAGGCCCTATGATGGCTTTCAAAGTTGCAAAACCCAGCTGACCGTTTAGCCCACAGGTCACTTGATCTCCAAAAGTGCAATTAAAGGGTGGAATACAAGAGAGGCACTTTCAACAAAGTAGCCGATGCCTTGTCCCGAGCTTCACTTCCTGGTGAGGGTGAGTGAACCTCCGTGGTCCACGCTGTGGCAGCTCCTGCGGACACCTGGGATACACTGGTGTCCCGTCAGCAGCTGCTCGACGCTCAGCTCTCAGGCTACCAGTGCAACCAGATATGCCAAAGCCTGAACAGCGCCATCCCTGTAGGGAGGCGGGTGCCTAACGGAAGCTATTACAGCTACGTGGAAGTAGAAGATGGCTTGCTCCTGCGGTATATACCTGCGGCGGACACCAAGAGTGGTGAGTCCGAATTTCGGTTAGTCGTGGCTAAGGGCCTCCGCAAGTATGTTCCAATGCACTCTCACGATACACGCCTCGAAGGCCACAGCGATGGCAAGAAAACATGTGGCAAATTGTGTCGCTTCGCATAATGGGTCCACATAAGAAGGGAGGTCCTGGCATACATCCGCATTTTTCATGCCTGCCAGACAGCGAAGCCGAGGTGAGGAAACCCACCCGGCCTGATGCAACCTGTAGAGAGCCGATACTCGTGGGAAATCATAGCCTGCAACAGAATGCGTCCTTATCCAGATCAGTGAACGAAAATCGCTACTTTTTAGTAATCACTGATCATTTCTCGAAATGGGTATGTATCCCCTGGGTAGGCTACTAGCCACTAGAAACATTCACCCGCTTTGGCTTCTCAGCTCAGCTTATTACTGACAATGCCACGTATATCACCGGTAGGATATTCAGTGACACATGCAAAGCTCTTGGCATGTCGAACAAAAAGACTACATCCTACCTCCCTCAAGCAAACATTACAGAGCGAGTGAATCGAAATCTTAAGGCTATGATGGTGACATTCACGGAGCGGCACAAGGGCTAGCACGCTCGTATTCAGGAGATGGCCTTCGCCCCAAGACCCACGATAAACCGGTCAACAGGTTTTACGCCAGCAGCCATTCAACTTAATCGCGAGCTCAGGTTCTCTGTTGAGCATGCTCTGAATGGCTCTAATTTATCGGGGCTTAGCCATTCTAAATGCATGCATTATCGGTGCAGCCGCTTGCCGAGACTCTGAAGGAGGCAAGAGCGAACCTGGACCATGCCCGCCAGGAACACTGGAACCAGAACAAGGGTAGGCGACCTTTGGAGTTCACAGTCGGCAACGAAGTCCTTCGCCGCACGCACCCAAAGTGATGCAGCAAAACGGTTTGCTGCTTCTCTCGCTCCATGATGGACTGAGAAGTATTTATTGGCGAAAAAAGGACACCTGAGAAGTATGATAATGCCGCATGTGAAGCCCTGCAAAATGGAATGCCGTATAAGGATGTAAAGTTCAGCAGCATCTCAACAAGCTTAAATATTTGCATGTTTGTGATCCCAGGTTCCCACCATGCGTAGCGCATAATTTTTTCCAAGGCGTAATGTCGTATGACTTAGCATTGTTCCTTAAATACTTTACAAAGACGACTTTTTCACCAATCAGTTTTTTAATTACAGCATTATTAACTTTGACTGCAAAGGTTATGATGCACGAAGCAAGCCTTGTGAGGTAAATGTCTGGCACCAAGCTAAGTTCTGAAGTAGTAAAGACTTGGCTGCTGTTTCGTCTTCTGCCACTGATGATCGGTCGCAAGATTGAAGCTTCCGATTCAGTTTGGGGTTTTTATTTCACCGTAACGACGATAACAGACACCCTTGTGGCAGCTGGTATGACAGATGGTGATGCAGCGCACATGGCAGTGTTGATTCAAGTACTTGGAAGATCGGTATGAGCTGTTTCCTTCAGATATACTAAACCCAAAACACCACTACATGGTTCATTATCCAAGCATGCTTATTCATTTTGGGCCATTAGTGAACGTGTGGACACTGCAATTCGAGAGTAAGCACTCACACTTCAAGAACTTCACTTGGTCAGCCAAGAACTTCAAATCCGTCATCGAGACACCTTATGAAAAAGATCGGCTGCTACAGGCATTTATGCATGCTGAAGTATACTTTGGTCCCGATATTTCATTCAACTCTTGCACTTCATTTTGCCATTTTGCCCTACGGACTACAGTGCGTACATGCAGGAATGCTTTGACCATCTACATCTGCTGCCAAAAAATTCGCTCGTAACCAAGGCAGTTGTACACAAAGGAACAGAATATACCATCAAATATATGGAGCTATATTTCTCGAATGGGCAGCTTTGTTTTGTGTGAAAAATAATTTTATAATTGTGCAGGAAGAAACCATTTTCTTTGTCATAAGGCGATTTGATTCCAGCATTTTGTTCCACCTCCACTGCTGTAGGGTATGTGTGACAAATAACTACAGTGTGTTGAACATTAATCCCAAGCGGCAAACTTATTGTCGGCCCGCGCTCGGCCCTTCCCAATATGGCGGACTAAAACTCCTCTGGCAGACCTACGCCACCCACATCAGCCCAAGATCGGGGATTGACAATGGCATAAGAAGGGCCGATCATCGACAATGGACCTCCGGCCGACGAGTATGACCGACCTGGCCAGCCTACTGCCGCACTAGGGCCATCCATGCGCCAATGGTCACCCACACATGGCCCAACCACTTCGGTGGTACTCGAAGCCCGGTGGTTTATTCACCATCGTTAGTGGACCTGAGGCCAACTAGTATGACCGACTTGGTCAGCCTACTGCCGCGTTGGGGTCAAGCATGGGCTTACCCACACATGGCCCAACCACTTTGGCGGTACTCGCTGCCTGGTGGCGTACCCACGTATAATTAGTGGTCTACTCATCCATGGCCTATGGTTTACCCATTAAAATGCTTGCAGTTAAATTGTGCATGAAAATTAGCGCTACGGCAGTATTTTTAGATGCGCATCTCCTCTTCCAAGCGGGATCCAACTTTGTGGCATCAACAATGGTGTTCTCCGGGCAGGTGAAAAGCAGCCGATATGTATGTAGCTTAAATAAGCCTGCGCACCAACAAATGTAGGCTTAAAGAGTCCTTTCTATCGGTTTTTCTTAAATATTCGAAACAGGCTCAAAACCCTTGTAATGTAGGTTTGCTTGTAGCATGAATTGGTGCTAGCTGCGTGCAGACGAGAAGGCGCCGCGAATCACCGCATAAAGCACGGCAAGCCAATAGAGTGACCAGTGGCACCGGGCGGCTGACAGGCCATCGAGTCCCCAAGAGGGGGAAGTTAAGCTGCTTTTTACATGCAGTATGCTTTTCATATGAGCCGACACGACACCGCCGTCGCGTTTGAAACGTCCGTTCACAGACACGCCGCGTCCAGACAGAAAGGTGACATTCGGCGCCGGTGGAAGAGTGATGGGGAACGTTGAACAAAGGGGAAGACGTCCGCGGGAGGACCGACTGACACAGCGTCTTTTCGTCGCGCCGCCGCTAAGCCAAAGGTCACGGACTTTGCAAGTTCTAGGAAGAGCGGGGGCGCGAGACGGCGGCAGTCCGCTAACGACCCTGCTCATTTGCTTTGATGATCTTGACGCGAGAACGCGGCAAGGTGTACAGTTTAATGTGGGCAGCATGTGACATTTTCTGTTTTGTGTTTTTCTTTCTTTCGTTATGGGGAAAGGGTCTCACTCCCACTGTTGAAGTTGCACGTGGCCACGAACCAATCATGTTGAAGTTCGTGGCGATTGGACGCAACTGAAATGTGGGCTGGACACGGAGGGCTTAAAACCAAGCCCGAGAGACCAGTCGGATGTTCTGAGCTATGGCTTGATGTGTACATCTTCGGCTAGGCCGCGGCGAAATCGCGGCGAAGAACGCCGTGGTTGTGGAGAGAAACGACATTCGCTCTGGGTTCGGTCGCTACTGAAAATGGCTATCAGGTGCTATCCCGAAGTTTCCCGCAGAGGCAAAAGTTCCGGTCTGGCTCGAGTCGGTCGAACATATGCTAGAGGCTTACGCGGTACCAAGGGACTTGTGGGGCAATATTGTATTCCCGCTAGTTGCGGAAAAAGTTCAGTTCTTGTCAACGCGCTTGACACCGGCACAGCATCGCGAGAATGAGATTCTTAAGAAAGTGGTTTTGGAAGAGCTTAAACTTTCTGCAGGAGAGTACCGCAGACGATTCATGGGGTCCACAGAATTGCCCAACGAAGGCCGGAAAGCGTTCGCAACCCGCCTGCAGAGTTATTTTAACTTCTATGCAGATGCAAGGGGAGCCAAAACGTTTGAGGAGCTTGCAGAATTGCTAGTGGCCGACCAGTTAAAAAACACGCGGTCAGAAGACGCCCTCCGCTATGTAACCTTGCAAGAAGTTGACAGGTGGAAGAAAGCACCAGAGCTTGCCACGCTGTTGCAAATTTTTGGAGAGGCCCAAGGAAAGAATAGCTCGATCAAAAAGCGCGAACCGGGAGGCGCGGGAGGCTTTGGCGAGCGAGAAGGAAGGGGAGACGCGGGCCCTTCTAAGCGAGAGACAGGAACCGAGCAGCGGCCAGACGTAAAGCAGAGGTACAAAGGGTGCTTCTCATGCGGCTCAATGGAGCATAGAAGGGCTGACTGCCCACACGGCGGGGGACCAGCTGTTCAGAAGGCTCCCCACACAAAAGTGGAAAAACTCTCGGCACGCGTAGCGACGCGGGACGGAGTTGTCGCGATAAGCGAGTTGAAACCGATTTCCTTGACTTGTCAGAACCGACGGATTGACACGATTCTCAACACGGGGTCCGAGATCACGGTAGTACGCGAGAGCATAGTATTGCCAGAGCTGGTTAAGCCATGTGGAACTATCGAGTTGATAGCGGATTTCGGGGAGAAGGTGCAGGTCAACCTTGCCATTGTTCCCTTCACGATAAACCGCGACTCGGACGTTTTCGACGAAGTTAAAGAGGCAGTACCGGTGGTGTGCGCCCTGACAGACAAGCTTGGGTCAAGGACAGATTGCTTACTCTCTGAGGAGGCCTGGGAGTCCCTTAGAGACGAAGATGACAAGAAAGGCCTTGTAGCAGCGGGTAAGGCGGAAGCCACAGACCAGATGAAAGTTGACCTGACAGAACTGGTCCCAGGCGCGCAGGGAGAAGCAGCCTATGGGGTCGTTATCGCATAGGAAGTAAAGGCGGTAACCGGTAAGGAAACAAAAGGCGGTGCTGGAGATACTGAAGACCCGGCTCTTAGTACAGCCGGAGAAAGCAGCGCGTATGCAGTTTCCAGAAGGAGCAAAAGAGTGACCCCACGTCGATAGAAGCTTGGAACAACAATGGGGAAGGGAGGGGAAGCATGGCAGAAGCAGAAGGCTTGCTCTATCAGAAAGAAAATCTGCTTAGACAACAAGTTATGCAGCTTGTGCTCTCCGAATCACGGCGGCCAGAAGTTTAAAACTTAGCTCATGAAGCTAGCCGGGGTGGACCATCTAGGAATCCGAAAAATAAAAGCTTGGATTAAGTACATTGGCCGGGTATTGAAAAGGACGTACGTGACTACTGTAACAGCTGCCACGGATGCCAAACGAGGTCCGAGCGCCAGCAGAAAGAAAACTTTAAGGTTAAACCGGAAACGTGCCAGGCAGCGAGAGGATTAATCCGTTGCTTGGGCGAAGTGGTTGAGTCGGGAACCTATGCTCCCGTTCTCGACAAGTTTTCAAATATTAAGAGACTGAAGGCGCCGAAAACGAAAAAGGAGCTTCGTAAAGTGTTCGGGTTCTGCGGCTACGACAGGTGCTACTTACCTAATTGTGCAGAGGTCGGAACGCCGTTGATGGAACTGACGGGACAAAAATACCGAACATAATATCATGGGCTGCGAGAGCAGAAAGCGCATTCCAAAAACTCAAGACGGCGCTCTGCCCAGCCGTTACCCTTGGGATGCCAGAACCGTGCAAGCAATTTTGATTGTTCAGAGATGCCTCAGCGGTGGCAGCAGAAGCCTGTCTCGCTATATGCGTGGAACATGGCTTGGAGCGACCGATCGCTTTTTTGAGTCGTCGATTCACGGAGACCCAGAGGTGATGGTCAACTTTATATAGATAGAGGAATTCGCAGTGATTTGGTGGCTGGGAAAGTTAGACCTCTGGCTGTTCTGTGCCCAGATGACGGGGGTGTCTGATCATAACCCCCTCTTATTTCTCACCCGGACCACTCCTCTGGGCGCAAAGTTGACACGCTGGGCACTTGCCCTGCAAATATATAATGTGGTGGTGAAATACTGGAAGGGAAGTGTTCACAGCAACGCCGACGCACTGTCCAGGTTGCCAAACGAAAACTGGGAGACAGACAGTGGTGATTGCGCCAGGATGCAGAGAAGGGAGGAAACGTCTAATGCTGACAAAGCTCAGTGAAGTGTGACGTCGGGGACACTGTGAAACTGTGTGGGACACGTGACGGACGTGCTGCATGCCTTACCATGCCAGTGTTTGATATCGACATGCGTGCAACCGAATTTTTTCAGTGTTTCCCTTTATTGCATGCACTTTGGTGGTGTGTGCTGTTCGCGAGCAGTACGGGTACGTGCGTGAAAGCGTGAACTGAACGCCGCGCAGGAAATTGGACTTCGAACAAGTGTCATATATTTGTGTGTGTGCATGCTATCTTTTCAGCAAGATTTTGTTTGAGTGCATGCGTGAAGCTGTAACAGTGGTAACATTCTAGAGCTACGTTCACCATGCACTCTCAGGCCAGTTTCGTGACGTACACCGATACCGTTTGTTGGTTGTAATTTTAAAGGTGTCATTTAGGCCCCTTGTAAAATCTTGGGAGGGGCATGTAAGGTATCGCTAGGCACGCCTGGATTAGCGGTTATGTACTCAGTACCTCGTGGTAGGTTTGCTTGTAGCATGAATTGGTGCTAGCTGCGTGTCAGACGAGAGGCGCCACGAATCACCTGATAGAGCGGGGAAAGCCATTAGAATGACGAGTGTCACCGGGCGACTGACAGGCAATCGAGTCCCCAAGAGGGGGAAGTTAAGCTGCTTCGTGCATACCTGCAGAATGCTTTTCATACGAGCCGACACGACACCGCCGTAGCGGTTGAAACGTCCGTTCACAGACACACCGCGTCCAGACAGAAAGGTGACATTCGGCGCCGGTGGAAGAGTGATGGGGAACGTTGAACAAAGGGGAAGACGTCCGCGGGAGGACCGACTGACCGAGCGTCTTTTCGTCGCGCCGCCGCTAAGCCAGAGGTCACGGACTTTGCAAGTTCTAGGAAGAGCGGGGGCGCGAGACGGCGGCGGTCCGCTAACGACCATGCTCATTTGCTTTGATGATCTTGACGCGAGAACGCGGCAAGGTGTACAGTTTAATGTGGGCAGCATGTGACATTTTGTGTTTTGTGTTTTTCTTTCTTTCGTTGTGGGGAAAGGGTCTCACTCCCACTGTTGAAGTTGCATGTGGCCACGAACCAATCATGTTGAAGTTCGTGGTGATTGGACGCAACTGAAATGTGGGCTGGACACGGAGGGCTTAAAACCAAGCCCGAGAGACCAGTCGGATGTTCTGAGCTATGGCTTGATGTGTACATCTTCGGCTAGGCCGAGCTAGCCAGATCCATGTATCTTTTTGCCTAACCTTGCTGTAATTACTGCCAAGTTTTGTATATAAACTTCAGTTAATATCTTTGTAACTCTCAAGTGTAGTTATCCATATTTCGTCGTCTCTGATCACCGTCTTGGACGGGGCGCACATGTGCAATTTGCCAGGTCTTCAAGTCACCAAGAAGAACCTAATTTCGAGAAGAACAACGAAAATTCACTGCCCTCATAATAAAAAAGTGGCACACTCAGCTTACAAGTTTGTCAGGCTTCAAAGCAATTTATTCCAGCTTTCAGCTTCTAGGCTGGGTTGAAGATGTCACGCTTCCCTGCTCGCCGTGCTCGCCGTCCATTACTGTACTGTTACTAGCCATCGCTTGATCGCTGCCGCGGCTTTTCTGGAGAGAATGTCCCTCAGGCGCACGCTGCCTCTCCTCAGGCATCCTAAAAATTATACGAAAGAAAATATCAGCCTTCATTCCGTATTGATATGAATCTCCTAGCCTGTTAAAGTATTAAAAGGCTGTCATTCAAGCAATTATAAAGACCTTCAGGGGGATAAGTGGTGATGTAGTCGTCGATGATATCTGAAGTCAACTAAAATATGAGGCGCATCATTTTTACACATATATTGCTTGTCCAATCAAATTTGATTCAATGCCTAAAAGAGACATTTTAGAGGCAGGCGAAGGAAACCAAATACATATTGCTGGAAGCTACCTTGAGCGCCACAAAAACTGTTTTGTTTGAAATCCTTAAATGACTTTATTTACCTACATTACTGAATAATGACTTACACAATATACGGTGTCGCTACTTTTAAAAGTGCCGGCGCAAACCACGTTTCATTATTTGCGATAAAGAACCCTCACGTCTGCATTTTGTTCTCCAGATACAATAGGAAACCCTGAAAATACAAAAATCAGATTTTAGAAGAATAAAATTGCGGCTTTGGCATGGCTCGACAGCCCTGCGTAGCGGAAGACCTATAAGTGGCCTATGGTTTTCTCGTCCGCTCCAGCACAACCGTTCAACAAGACTGTATTAGTATTTTTCACCTGAGAAATATTGTTCCACTCATCTAAATCCTTACCGCATTGTAGTCATTATCCGCATTCCAAAGTTCGGCGCTCACGGTAATTGATCACGCCTTCATGTGCGCCAAAGGGCCGACGCGAGCAACCATCGCCAGCATATCAGCCTTACTCATGCATGGGGCCAGCCATCATAGCGGCAGGTTGTTTCGTCTGCTCAAAATCATGTTCAGAGCAGCACAATTGAGGTGCGCGATTGGGGTGGTAACGGTTTCGGTTCTACATGCCCTTAAATACCTCTGCAGATGGAAAAAAAAAGAGTACACATGAGGTTTCTAACCGCAAATATTGAAACAGTGGTTCTCGAACGTGCTCACCGACTCTAAGTCCTATTTATTGTCTAAAGTGAATATTTAGTACTTGGAGCAAATAATCTCAATTCACTACTTACAAAACAAAACTTTACTGCGTTGTCCTAAGTGGCTGCCAGCAATGCGCCACTGGTTTCCATCGCCTGTTTCTAACGGTTTATTTCTAACCGTTGGCTCAAGCTATCGGGCACAGCAGATGTAATGCAGCTTGAATAAAACCTGCATGAGATCATACATAAATATAGGTATACTTGTAAGCTTACAGATTTCACTTACAAATATTACGAGAATCGCGTCACTGTGGCCTTTCTTTAAATTTGACACGTAACCGCGCTATATTTGTGGCTAAAATGAAGCATTCAACGTATTAAATATTTCAGCTTAGCAAGTGCAGCTGTAACAGAAAGTGAGGGCTGGCGACACCGAAGGTGTGCCTAGCTTTCAAGTTTTCTTAGATGGCACAGCCGTTCGAAATATGGAATTTCTAAAATAAGTCCTTGATATTGGCTTTCCCATAGCGTATATATGTGTGCCTTAGATAAGAAACATAATCGAGGTCCCATGACCATCTTTCGTTTTCCAATGAAAGTTTTGTGCGGTCGGCAAATATCTAGACATAAAGGAATTAATCTTAGGTTTGTAAGATACGGCGTAGTTTCCTCGAAAAAAAATCGTACGGTATATCTATAGATGTGGAAAATGCTGTTTTTGCCATTCGAAAATGTTGCAAGTTTGCATACCATGATTTTGTGATCTACTCTTTTTTGCTCACTAAATATATGCAGGTTTTACATTTACAAACACTATTAGAAACCCTTTTTTGCAGCTGAGTTGTTAAAAAATCGCTAACTTTGCTTCAGGGGCGATGCGCTGCAAACATATCCATTTTAACCTTATATCGGGCATATGATGCATTAGGTTGGTGGCACTAAATATGTTTTCAGTTCCTAATGGATGTTCTTAATTCCAGGCAATATTTGGAGCTCCACACCGCTAGGTGCGTTCTCCACAACACATCAAAATCGCCTACAATTCGAAAACAGCAGTAAAGGGCAAATCTGCTGCAATTAAAAAAAAAAGATCATCTTTGATTTTTATTAAAATCTCTCTCCAGAATCTTCATTACCTCAAAAATATCACGGACTAAAAATTGTTGCGCTATACTGTTTAAAAATATATCAATAACTCTTAAATCGAGTGCTTGTCCCGATAAGAATTCAGGCCTGCATTCTTGCGAGACTCAATAGTTTGTTGGCACTGAAAATATTTCTCTACATTGTCTAGGTTCCATGCTTTATTTCTGGAAAAATGTGAAGCTCTAGATTTCTGTTCTTTCTGCATATTATTTTGAAATCGGACAAAACTGCCGCAATTTCGATTTTTATCGAGATCTCTGGAAACAACGCAGAAGCGAGAGATCAAGGCTGGCCCACCGAATCTCGAGCTTAAGCACAGCTGGCCATATTTCTTCACTTCCCGCGGTCTACTATGGCATTTTTAGGCGCTGCTTGGGATAACAGTATTGAGGCAATCAACTTCCCTGGTCATGTTACTCTTAATCATCGCACGGTTTAGGGAACAGCAGGAAGGGCTGCTGCTGATGATAGAGGTTAGACTGTTACACCATATATCGAGTCCTTCTAATACTGAGGAACGTTAGTGTCTGCTCGAAAGTGGTGTTCCGTGCGATATCTGCCATGCAATATGCAGATAGGAAGACACGACTTCCCTACTACTTGATATCGTCTACCGTAAATTGCTAATAATTGACATTTTTATGGCATTTCAAGCGCACCTGACTGCTGACGACATTGAAGAGGAATCAGACGTCTCATTGTTTTCGTGTATAATTACATCGGGTATGTTTATTAGTCTGACTGAAAACAAATTTTATAGTTTACGTATAGTAACCTAGATATGCGCACTAATATTAGGCAGGGTTGCACTACGCTTAAATAGATTTAGATATGCGGAAGCACATTTTGGAATGGTCGTGCCTGGCGGTTTACCGATGAGACTGGCAAAGTGTGCCTTCAAAAAATGAAAATCGAAGGTTTTTGGTGAAAGGAAGGCCCATTGTCGCTCTGACTTCTCGGTGGAGGACGCAAGTGTTACCTTTCACTCTTACAATTACCGGCATGTAATTGGAGGTACGTATGTCGCCCGTTCAAATGTGTATTGGAAAATAGTTTCTAACGTGACTAGCAGATGGCTGCTAAATGGGAAGCGAAATACTATGCGAACTTGGGTCAATTTTTGTGCGTGGTTGAACAAAGTAGCACAAGCAGAATATTATTCACAGCGAGTTTGCTGCAAAGACTTCCTTGAATACCCCGCTTCATAACAGCTTTATGCAGGATCTGAAAATGTATTAAGAAAGTATGATGTAAACTGCTGAAACTAAAGGTGAATTGGGAGTCGACTTTTCTTCTTAACATCAAAATGCATCGTTTCTTGTTCTATCAGTCATGTAAAATGAATATAACGATTTATTGTTGGTTTCAGTGCTAAAATTGATATTGAAGGTTTCAGGCTTCCGTAACAATTCATCAGAATGCCTAATATTTTTGTTGTCCAAGCTAATGCCTCTGCTTTACGTAAAAAGTACCAAAGGACCTGGCTGTCTCATATGCTTTGCTAGACTCACTGAGAACTTCGTTTCTGTGGATATTTGCTACACTTACAATTAGTTACACAGTGGCACATAGGACAAGCATTGACTCTGTATCTAGTCACATGTTTTTAACAATAGCGACCTTAACCAAAGTGTCTGCTAAACTTTGATTTCAGTGCGCTTATGACAATACACATTTCTTGGTAAGCGTCATGTACGTAGCAGGCCGTTTATTATCTAGACATGCTAGCATGTAATAGACATTACTTGCAGCATAGATGCAGCCTAGTTTCAAAGTACCAGAGTTTCTTATATCCGTAATAATAGGAAGCTTTATACCCCTGTCACCCGGACAGTTTCGATCCTCATTGAATTCGATCTGCAATCAACTCAATGCAGATCGAGGTTGTCACATGGAAACTTTTAAGTGCAATCGAGCTGGAGCCTGCTTGACTTCAAGCTGCTTCCTAAATCGACCTTGAGATTTAAAGTACACTAAAAAGCGGTCGTCCACACCCTCGTAGCGCACATGGGGAAAGTTTCTCAATGCTCATTGAAAATACCTGCGTAGCATGGGATGCTTCAATCCTCCGTGAGAACGTCAATGCAGATCATGCTCAATGAGGATCGAAAGTAACCGTGTGACAGAGGTACTAATTGTACTGTCATGATTTACTTGGAATATTAAGAATCGGAAAATAATGAGCTGGCACTGTTGATAAACACATCTTTTTTGTGTGCTTTCCAGGAGATGAAATTTCGTTTTCACAAGAATACATAATCTTCATTGACCGGCATGCTATGGCAGCAGCGCCAGATATTGACGGGGCCTTTACGATGCTTTTTGCAAGTTATTTTTGCCTGCACATCTGCTTTGATGCCGAGGTTTGCTGCACCCTTGAATTTGGCCAAAGGTAAACTTCAGCTTAGTTCGTTCATACGACAATTCGATTTTTGAACTTTGAAGCTTTGGGATAGCGCTGCTGGTTTGGACAGCATAGAGAAAGTAAATAAGTAAACTTCGGTGTGCTTTTGTTCAACATCTTTGGCATGTTAAACATTTAGCTATGCAATTCTCTAGCACAGCTCTAGTCATACGCAGAGCACATATCTAATACCTAACATGGATATAATAGTGCCTGTATCACTTTTACTTTTTCTCTTGTTCATCTACATATCTCAGTTTGTTTTTGTTCCTATAAACAACCATCAGTGGGCATTGCAATTCTTGTTCTACTTATATTTACTTCCACGCGCATTTTGTACCTGTACAGCTACCACAGTCTGAGCCTGCACCTCCAATTTTCACCGCAATATCGTGAAAGTGCAGTACTGTAAACGGCGGCAGAAATAGTAGATCAGTTTAGAGAAGGCCATTTTTACTTCACTTTCCATTCGATAGAATATCCTTATGCTACTTAATGAGCCGCTGTTTAACGAAGAGGCTCTCCTCACAGAGGAGTGGCAAATACAAGAATGACGTGAAGTGTGATGATTACAACGACTAATTCCGAAATTTGCTTTATTAGACAATAAATGGCCTTTTTTATCTTAGCCCGATGCAAGTTGTGCATATGTTTTACTTCGCATATGTAAACTTCGATATAGGTAAAATAAATATTTATTTTGCTATAATAAAGAACGACAGACATGACATGCATAATTTGAATAAGTAGAGTTTGTTTGGCCCCCAGTAGATTGCTTGTATATATATACTGTAAGAGTACTTTCAGTCTGGAGTCGGTGTTCTGGTCGAACGTTTAACTAGCGCGTCAGTCTATTACGTCTTCTTCTTTGTCTGCCGTCTTCTTCGCAGCACGCGCCTTTTCGACATACGCTCGTCGTCTTTGTCACCGTAGAAAGTCACCGAGCGTTGGTGTGAGACTACAATTATCCCCGGGAAACAAAAGGAGGCATCCTGCCGACTCATGGTATCGACATAACAGGTGGGTCATAACAGGGCTTGAGGCGGTCAACGTGCACTGTTTCACGCCCGCGACGACGCATATCCGGTGTCGGTGAAAGTGGCTTTATAACGTAGTTCACGGGAGAGATAGATAGATAGATGGATTTATTGAAAGGAAAAGGCAGAGAGGTTGGCCCGAATAATTCAAATCTGGCCTGCTACTCTGCACTGGGGAAGGGCAAGGAGAGAAGAAAGAAGGTCATGGTGGGTGACGATGTGGGAGAAGGCATATGAAATATATATACAGACACAGCAGCTTGCTTTACAAAAGTGAATCAAGTCTGCTGGCACTCAAATAACGGCAAAGAGCGCGCACTGCCTGGACGCCCTTCCCCTTGTCCTGCCAAGCGCCCAGCAGCAGTTCCTCCGACAGAGGCCTCTTGTCTAAACGCTTCAAGAAGCAGCTAGCACATTTCTTTCGTTCGCATACTCTAGGCACACCAATAATACATGGTCCACAGTCTCTGGGATGCCACAAGTTGAACATTCCGGTGAGTCTAACTGTCCAATTAAATGTAAGTACTTGCGCGTGAAAGCCATGTTTAAAGGAAGTCGATGTACCAAGCATGTCTGATGACTCGGAATATCACGCGGAACAATAAATTTAAATGTTCAATCGAGCCTTCTTAGACAGATGTGTCGGGCGTCTGGTTGAGCCCAGTAAGTTGCTGTAGCAATATTCATATAACTCTTTAGAAGACACGTCGTATCCGCCCTTGAAAAAGGCACAGCTGTCTGGAAGCCATTGATATGTGCGCTTTTCGCTTCAACATCGGCCTGCTCATTCCCATGGAGGCCGCAGTGGGCAGGAATCCATTGAAACATTATCATGTGGCCTTGCAGCTGGGCAGATGTGATGAGCTCCATAATATTTAGTGCCAGGGACTGATAGGCGGTGTGGCGTAATAAGTTTTCCAAAATTTGTAATGCAGTCTTCGAGTCCGTGAATATACACCATTTTTGAGGTGGTTCCCCACATATATAGCGAATAAATTCCCGAATGGCTACAAGTTCGGCAGCGGTTGATGTAGATGTATGTCCCAAAATGAAATGCAGAGTCGTTTTCTGAGCTGGCATGACCACAGCTGCAGCGGATGCCTGTGCTGACACGGATCCATTGGTGTATACGTGAATATAACTGGGATATTCTGACCAGATGTGTGCCAGAGTAAGTTGTTTGAGTCCACTAATTGGTACCATTGATTTCTTTAGTATTCCGGGAACACGAAGGTGCACCAAAGGTTTATCCATCGTCCATGGTGGTTGGGTGGGACGGTATGGGAGGGCATATCCTGTCGGTACTTGCGACTGATGGCAGCGGAGTGCACTTGTAAAACTGCAGTCCGGCCTCTCATCCAGAATCTTGCTGAGTGGGTGAAAACGGTGTCTTGTAAGTACTCGTAAATATACACGAAGTGGTTCGTGTGACAAGTATATGGACATTGGGCGAGCGTGTGCCTCTTCAATTGTGCCTTTGTTAGAGGTGCATCTGGGCAGTCCAAGGCATATTTTCAGTGCCTGCGCTCGCACGCTCTCTAAAGTCCGCAAGCAGGAAATGCTCATACTAGAGAGTACTGGGAGACTGTACCGGATGTAGCCAACGAACAGAGCCTCGTAAATCCGTTTTAAGGAGCCCTCAGTTTGATCCCATTTGATGCCAGCTATGTAACAAAGTACATGGCAAAAATTAATTAGCCTCTTCCTCACCATAGCAGTATGTTTCGACCAAGATAGTCGGTGGTCAATAATTACTCCCAAGAATCTGTGCCTGGAGACGTATGGTATTACGACTCCATGAAGGGTAATCGGGTAGCGGCTCACACATTTTCCCGTAAACGCGATGAATGCACACTTTTCTGCCGCTAAAAATAAACCTTGACGGCGTAAGTACATCGATGTTGATGACACAGCTCGTTGCAGTCTCGCACGTAGAGGTCTGCAAACAACCCGATATGGGCATTGATATTTGGAAGCAAGTTTGGTAGAAAGGCCGGAGGGGGTTGCAGGAACCCATAGCCACACGATGGAGTCTGTGCTGTATGCAGCAGCGGGACAAGACGGTGCGCGAAGGAACTGCTGGTGACCTTGGTTCTGGGTTGTAAATGATCGGGCCAACTGGCGGCATTCTTCTGCATATGCTGCCGCTTGAGAGACGGTGGTAGATTCGGAGGTGTCAGGGCGATAAGGGAGTACCGTGTCCATATTTGAGGTGGGTTCGCGGCCGTATAGAAGGAAAAAGAGGGAGAAGCCGGTCGTGCTTTGTATGGCAGTATTATAAGCGCACGTGACGAAAGGGAGAATCCGGTCCAAGTTTGAGTGGTCGGACGCGACCTACATGGCCAGCCTGTCACTCAAGGTGCGGTTAAAACGTTCCGTCATGCCATTTGTCTGCGAATGGTAGGCCGAGGTAGAATGGTGGACAATGCGGCACTGCTGAAGAAGGGCTTCAACGGTCTCGGAAAAAAAGACACGGCCACGGTCACTGAGCAATCCTTTAGGTGAACCGTGGCGCAGAACGAGATGGTGCAGGAGGAAAGACGCAACGTGCGGCGCAGACGCAGAAGGTAAAGATGTTTCTGCGTAGCGGGTAAGGTGGCCAACAGCCACGATGACCCAACGGTTATCAGCCAGCTGGAGTGTCTGGTAGTGGCCCGTAAAGATCAATACCCACACGGTCGAATGGCCGTCTGGGGCAGGGCAAGGGCTGCATCGGACTGGTGGAGTTATGTGGAGGGTTTTTGCGGTGTTGGCATACCTGGGATGCGCGAACGTAATGGCGTACGAAGCGGTACATACCCTGCCAGTAATAGCGCAGGCGAAGACGAGTGTAAGTTTTCAACACTACGGCGTGGACACACTGAGGATCGGCGTGAAAAGCGGCGCATATTTCCGAGCAGAGGTGCCGAGGAATGACAAGGAGCCACTTGCGTCCGTCAAAAAGGTAATGTCGGTGGTAAAGCATGCCGTTACGGATGGCAAAATGACGAGCTTGGGGGCGAAGCGTTCGAGACGCTGGGCGAAGAGAAGGTGTAGATAGAAGCGTGAGAAGAGAAGCGATCCAAGGGTCTTGCCTTTGTTCATTGAGCATGTCACCAATTTCTAGTGAAGATGAGTCAACTATGGTGATAGCTGTCGAGTCAGAGCCGCATTGAAGATGTGACCTAGACAGGGCGCCGGTATAAGAATGCGTACGACCAGACCGGTAGGTGATCTGAATGTCGTACTCTTGTAAGCGGAGGGCCCAACGAGCAAAAAGGCCGGATGGGTCTTTAAGGGTGGACAACCAGCAAAATGCGTGGTGGTCCGTAACAACAAAAAAAGGACGACCGTAGAGATATGGGCGGAACTTTCCAATGGCCCAAATGATGGCTAAGCAATCCTTTTCGGTTACAGAATAATTTTTTCAGCCTTTGTTAGGTGCGGCTGGCATAAGCAACAACGTACTCTGGGTAGCTGGGCTTTCATTGTGTAAGGACAGTGCCGAGACATACACCGCTGGCATCAGTGTGAACTTCGGTAGGCGCTGCAGGGTCAAAATGGCGGAGAATCGGAGGCGACACTAGAAGGAGCCGAAGCATCCAAAATGCCTCATCACAGTCGGACGTCCATGACGAAAGAATGGCGTCACCGGCAAGCAGCTCAGTCAGCGGCGAGATAATCGAACTGAAATTGCGGACGAAGCGACGAAAATACGAGCACAGCTTGATAAAACTACGCAGCTCCTTTAGGGAAGTTGGGCGTGGAAACTCGGCTACTGCACGGAGTTTCGCAGGATCTGGATGAACGCCGTCTTTCGAAACAACGTGTCCCCATATAGGAAGCTGGCGAGCCCCGAAGCAGCACTTTTTCAAATTTAGTTGCAGGCCGGCATCAGTCAAACACTTAAGCACACGCTCGAGTCGGTCCAAATGTAACGTAAAATCTTTTGAAACACTACAACATCGTCCAGGTAGTAAAGACAGTCATGCCACTTGAGTCCGCACAGAATTGTGTCCATCATGCGTTCGAAGGTGGCCGGCGCGTTGCAGAATCCAAACGGCATGGCGTTAAATTCATAGAGACCCTCAGGTGCCACAAAAAGGGTTTTTGGTGCATCGTCAGCTGCCATGGCTACCTGCCAGTAGCCCGAGCGCAGTTCCCAAGATGAAAAGAATTCGGCACCCTGAAGGCAATCGAGAGCGTCATCAATACGTGGAAGGGGGTACACGTCGTTTCGCGTTATGTTGTTCAGTCGCCTGTAATCAACGCAGAACCGGATAGAGCCATCCTTTTTCCTCACGTGAACTGGAGAAGCCCAAGGGCTGTGCGAAGGCTGGATAACACCACGCTGAAGCGTGTAATTAACTTCCGCTGATGCGATTGCATGCCGCGCATGCCTTAACGTCCCAGCACCTCCACCAAATATAGAAGTACGTTCAGTCTGGGGTCGGTGTTCTGGTCGAACATTTAACTAGCGCGTCAGTCTCTTGCGTCTTCTTCTTTGTCTGCCGTCTTCTTCGTAGCACGCGCTTTTTCGACATACTCTCGTCGTCTTTGTCACCGTCGACAGTCACCGAGCGTTGGTGTGACGCTACATTACATTCATTTCATTGTTTTTACTTTCTACCCAGAAACAGTGCACTGTATGTGATCCCGGATCGTGGGAGAAAAAAAGAAGTCTCATACAGAAGTGAACAAGAAGGTTCTTGGCTTATTTAATCAAATCTGCGAGGCACACTGGGATATCTTGGTAAGCATATTCACTGATATATAATTAGAGAATCAAAAAAATAGGTGAGAAGGTATATGCGGTGAGAATGAAAACACGCCTGATTTCGTAATTTTAACTTTTGCTTTAAATTATACTGCAAAATAACATTAATAAAAATTACAGGATCGTGCGAGTTTACAGAGCTCTCTATATTTTACAGCATACTAAGTCGAAAAAAACTACAGAACCATGTCAAAAATACGACAAAATATCCTGTAGTTCTGTCGTAACCATCAGACGTTTCTGTAGTTCTGTAGTACTTTTCTGTAGTTCTGTAGTTTTTCTGTAGTATAATTCTGTTGTCTGTAGTTCTGTACTACTTCTCTGTTGTAACAACAGAAATTTCTGATGTTACTACAGAATGTTCTGCTGTCACAACAGGTTTCCCGTCAAAAACCGCACAGAAATTCTGTCGTAACATCAGAAAATTTTCTGTAGATTTTTCCGACTGGGTACTGGCTGTAAAAAAGGGTTATATATTTAGAATAGAGGGCCTGTGCTTTTAACAGCAATAATTCATTATTACAATTACCCCTCGCAAAACAAAAAAAATTTCCTGTGTAATTTTCAAAGGAAAACTTAGGCAGCCAAATATGATGGGTAAATTACTGTTAAAACAGCTGCCTATTTTTACAGCGAAGAATTGGGCTTCAAGTGGCACTGGGTACTCGCTATCGAGCCACTCAAAGCACAAAGATATCTGATAAGAGCCTCACAAGGGAGGGCCATACAGTTTTATTGGATGTTGAAGTGGTGGGCAGTAGAGGGGTTTCCATTGCCCAGGCTTACGATATCAACGTAGTGAAATACGCGATTGCTGACCTTATCGAACATCGTCCTGGCGTTCTTGGCCACTGCTTTCAGCAGTAACGATATCATATGGTGGGGTTTGGGCTCCTACTTCGGTAGGTGCTATGCGTGGCATAGTTTCTCCCCAGGACTTTAAGGTACTAAGACTTCACTGTGTGCAGGGCGGAAAGAGATGCATGACAGGCTTTAAACGTTCCAATTGGGGGACCTCTTACACCTATCCCTCCCTCGTACTAACATCTGGGTACTACTTGCCTTCTCAGTTGGAATTCGTTCTTATCATTTTGCGTCGCTTACACTCCCAATTCTCTGATTGGCTGATCTCAGTGCATTGGCTCGCTGAGGGCGGTCCCGTCCTTCGCTCTGAGAAAGCGGGAGGTAAAGAGGACCGCAAAAACTAAAACGCTATGGCCCGACCGCGGCAGTATGCTGGCAAGTTCGTCCGTACCACGTGGTCAATTACAACAGATCGGCCGTTCATAGGCCGTTGTCAATCCTCGACGTCTCGCCGATGTGGGTGGCCGAGCTCGGCTCGATGAGTTTTCATTTGCCATGTTAGCAAGGGCCGACCGAAGCAATACATAAGCTTTCCGCTTGTGTGGAGAAACTTCGGGCATTTTCACTGCCGAGGTGCTTCGCAGGAATCCCCTCCATCCGGAGGATGTAACTGCAGATAAGTGTTTGCCTACACTACTGTCGTCACGTTCCGCTCAGCTGACGTTTTCTTAGTCCTATTGCAAATGCGGCAGCTTCTTCTCTGCTAGGACCAATTGGCGCTGTAGTAGGGCCAAACTCTCGCCCGCACCTGCTCTTCCAGAGGATGTCAGCGACAGAGAGGGAGGGAGAGAGAAAGCTTTATTTCAAAAAGAAAAAGAAAAAAAAAGAAATAAAAGGGGGAGGGCAGTGAGTGGAGTCTTCATTTCAAGACCCCAGTGGCCTGGGCTGCCGCTCTTGCCTGAGTTACCAGCCTATGCTGAGTCTCTAGATCATAGCATAGCAGAGTTGCCTCTCACTGCGCCTCCGAATGATGCATGTTTATGTGAGGAGGCTTGGGGCCTGTGCACTCCCATGTGACGTGGTAGGCGTTGGACTGGTCGTTGCACCAAGGCATGTCTGTGTAGTGTTCTGGGAACATTATGTTGGATTGATGTAGGTTGGGGTAAGTGTTGGTTTGGAGCTGTCTCCATTACCGCGTTTCTTGTGCATTTAGCCCCCTGTGTGGAGGGAGATAAATCCTACGTTGTTCTCGTAGGTACCTAAGTCGCGCGCCGTAAGTCGCTGGGACAGGAATGCTGGTTGTGAGATCGGGATTAGTGGCCGCTCGGTTTGTGTGACCTCGAGCCAGCCTATCTGCGACGTCATTACCTTCCAATCCAGAGTGCCCCGGAACCCATGTGATCTGATGTTTGAGCTGTGAGTTTGTAGTCAATGGGTTAGCTGTGAAGCAAGCTAATGTTGTAGGTATTCTGCCTGCAAGAAGGAGCCGACACGCCTCTTGCGAGTCGGTGATTACGTGAAGCTCTCGATTGGTCGCGTCTCCGTAGGTAATGGCCGGCACGATCGCCGCCATTTTCGCTTCTGTGACAGTACAGTGCGGGATGGACATGCTGAGACTTCTGTGCACGAAGAGCCCACCACCACGGCTGCTGCAGCGTTCGATGTATGCTCTATAGAGCGACATCCACATAGACAGGTTTCGTACTGCGTGCTACTGCACGCTTAAGACAATTCACTCGGGCGTCTCTTCTGCCTTCGTTGTGAACTGGAGACATGTTCTTTGGGAGCGGGGCCACATATACTCTTGCCCGGTACGGAATAAGAATGTTAGTCGTTGACCGGGCAGCTTGTACGTCCGAAGGATAGCCAACGCGCTCGAGAATTAGCCGACCTGTCTCAGTTGACAGAAGGCGTTCGCTTTTGGACAGGAGGACAGCCTCTTGCCCCTTCATGGATCACTGCCTTGTCGTGGCGGAGGGGCTTGCGAAACTCGATGAAGTCGTGAGCTCTGCTGTGTAGTGCCACCCAAGATAGACAGGTCACGGCGGAGAGTTCTGACAAAATGTGATTCACTGGAGAAGGTAATGACAACCCACTCCAGTATTTCCTGCCAAGAAAACCCTATGGCCAGTCACAATACCATTAATGATATGGTGCCGGAAGATGAGCCCCCCAGGTTGGAAGGCGTCCCGCATGATACTTGGGATGAACAAAGGGCGATTCCTAGTAGCTCCAGGACGAACGAAGCGGCTGAGCTAAAGCCAAAAGGACGCTCAGTTGTGGATGTGTCGGGAAGCGACCGAAAAATCCGACGTTGCAAGGAGATGTATCACATAGCAACATGGAATGTAAGATCTATGACGCAAGGTAAACTGGATATCGTCAAGCGATAAATGGACAGGTTGAACATTGATATCTTGGGCATCAGCGAGCTCAAGTGGATCGGAATGGGAGAATTTCACTCCGGCGACCATTATGTGTTTTATTGAGGGCACGAATCCAAGAGAAGGAATGGGGTCGCGCTCATAGTAAACAGAAGAGTGGGCAAAGCAGTGCTAGGGTACAACCCCAAAAATGACCGAATTATTTCACTTCGGATCTAAGGTCACCCTTTTAACATAACAGTTATCCAAGTCTATGCACCGACCACTACTGCTGAAGAAGCTGACGTTGAGAGATTTTATGCGGCCCTACAATGCCTTTTGGACCGCACCCCATCATCTGACCTCGTTTTTCTCATAGGAGACTGGAATGCTAAGGTAGGGAGGGAAGAAAAATCCGGAATTACAGGCAAGTTCGGTCTTGGTGAGCCAAATGAAGCTGGGCAGAGGCTAGTAGAGTTTTGTCAAGAAAATAACCTGACCATAGCGAATACTCATTTTGAACAGCACAAGAGGCGCCTGTACACATGGACTTCACCGGATGGTCTGTACAGGAATCAGATCGATTATATTATTTGCCGGTAGAGATGGAGAAGCGCTATACAAGCAGTAAAAACAAGGCCTGGAGCCGATTGTGGCACCGATCATCAGCTTCTTGTTGCCAAGATTAAGCTTCGGTTGAGGAAAACGTAGAAAACTAGAAGGCCTTTCAGGTATAATCTGGATCAAGTTCCATTAGAATATGCTGTGGAAGTGAGGAATCGATTTCAAGAATTATATCTAGAAGACAAAGAGCCCGAAGAGATGTGGACTGATGTTCGTGATATAATACAAGAAGTTGCTACTAAGGTAGTTCCAAAACAAAAGAAATGCAAGAAAGCAAACTGGTTATCTGAAGAGGCTTTCCAAATAGCTGAGGAAAGGAGGATGGCAAAAGTTAAGGGGAAAGAGAAAGATACAAGATTCCCAATGCTGATTTTCAGAAAATAGCAAGGAGAGATAAGAATGCCTTCCTGAACATACAGTGCCGAGCAGTTGAGGACAACAGCCAATTAAGGAACACAAGAGCTCTGTATAAGACAATCAAAGATATCAAAGGAAGCTTCTGTGCTAAGCTGGGCGTGATAAAGGACAAACGAGGCAAGAATCTCACTGAAGCCGCAGAGATAAAGAAGAGGTGGCCGGAATACACAGAAGAACTGTACAAGAAGGACCCGATGTGCAAACCCAACATAAGATGCTTGTGATCACTGATCTCAAGCCGGGCATCCTGCAGAGTGAAGTTGAATGGGTGTTAGCCTGCCTTGCTAAGAACAAAGCTAGCGGAATTGATGGCATTCCAGCTGAGTTTCTTCTTAACCTCAACCATGAGGCTGTTAACATTCTGCATACATTATGTCAGAAGATTTGGAAAACCCTGCAGTGGCCACAGGATTGGCTGAGGTCAGTTTACATCCCCATTCCAAAGAAGGCAGTGCCAAAGATTGCTCCAACTACCGCACGATCGCGCTTATTTCGCATGCTAGCAAGGTGATGTTGAAAATCCTCCAAAGTAGGCTGCAGCAGTATGTGGATCGGGAGCTTCCGGACGTGCAAGCTGGGTTTCGCAAGGGCAGAGGAACTAGAGAACAAGTTGCCAACCTTCGCTGGATCATGGAAAAAGCAAGAGAGTTCCAGAAACCCATCTACTTCTGCTTTATTGATTATGCGAAAGCGTTTGACTGCGTAGATCACAGTAGATTGTGGCAAGCTCTCCAAGAGATGGGAGTTCCAATTCACCTTATCTGTCTCCTCAGGAGCCTGTATGAAAGGCAAGAGGCCACAGTCAGAACTGGGTATGGTCTTACTGATTGGTTTTCGTTTGAGAAAGGAGTGAGGCAAGGCTGCATACTGTCGCCCTGCCTATTTAACCTATATGCAGAGTGCATCATGAGGAAGGCCGGTCTGGACGAGTCTTCAGCTGGAGTGAAGATTGCTGGAAAACATATCAACAACCTTAGGTATGCGGATGATACCACTTTAATGGCAGAAAGTGAAGCGGAACTCAAGAGACTTCTGATGCGCGTACAAGAAGAGAGTGAGAAGTTTGGGCTTAAACTGAACATTAAAAAGACCAAGATCATGGCGTCTTGCCCTATCAAGTCGTGGAGCATTAAGGGACAAGAAGTGGAAGCTGTGACAGATTTTCTCTTCTTGTGCTCCAAGATTACCTCGGGAGGAGACTGCAGCCATGAAATTAGGAGATGCCTGCTTCTGGGAAAGAGAGCAATGGTTAGCCTTGACCGCCTAGTAAAGAGCAGAGACATTAGTCTGCCAACCAAGATCCGTATAACTCGTGGTATGGTCGTTCCAGTTGTGATGTATGAATGCGGGAGTTGGACTGTGAAAAAGGTTGACCGCCGAAGAATTGACGCGTTTGAATTGTGCTGCTGGCGAAGACTCTTGAGAGTTCCTTGGACTGCCAGAAGATCAAATCAGTCAATATTGTCGACCATAAGCCCTGACTGCTCATTGGAGGGTCAAATTCTAAAGTTAAAGCTCAGCTACTTTGGTCACCTGATGAGAAGAGAGGAGTCGCTGGAGAAAGATTTGATGTTGGGAAAGGTTGAGGGTCGCCGGAGAAGGGGTAGGCAGCGAACGCGATGGTTAGATGGCATCCTCGAGGCACTGCAGATGAAGTTATGTGATGTTAGGAAGATAGTGAGAGACCTTAAAGCGTGGCGTGACATGGTCCATAGGGTCACGAAGAGTCGGGCACGACTGAACTGACAGCCTCTTGAATGTCTTCAAATGTGTTGTGGAGTCCAAGAGCTTCCAATTTGACGTTGGAGGTGTATGATGGGAGGCCTAACGCGTTCCTGCAAGCTGCACGTATCATTGCATTTACTTTGTTGATATCTCTTCGGAGCAGGGTGTGGTAACGTAGTCCATAGGAGAAGCGACTGATGACCAGCGGCTGCACCAGACTGATTATGTCTTCTTCCCGCATGCCTTTTTTGTTTCTGGCCACCCGGCGGATCATTTTAGAGATCTGCTGTGTTGTATTCTTGAGGAGGTGGAACACGTGGTCTGCTTTTCTATCGCTTTGGAGCCAGAGACCCAGGATTCGTATGAGTGGCACTTCCCGGATCGGGACCCCATGCAGGAGGATGCTAAGATTGCCTGGTGATGTATAGTGGTACCCACGTATGCGGATGACTTCAGATATATCTGGGGAGCATTGGAGCCCGCATCGAAAGGCCTCTGTTTCCACGCAGGTTGCTGCTGCTTGAAGTGTTTCTTCTTTGTGACCTAGATAGCCAGTGGTTGTCCAGATCGTAATGTCATCAGCATACAGGGTATATCCAATGTGCGGAACCTGTTGCAGATCCCTTGCGACCCTAATCATGACGGTGTTGAAGAGGAGCGGGGAGATGACCGATCCCTGTGGCGCGCCCTTGTTTGGCATGTCTTGAAGATCCAATCTCATGTCACTCATTCCTATCTTTGTCGTTCGGTTGGACAAAACATCCTTGACGTATCGGAAGGTGCGTTCGCCGCAGTTTAGGTTATTGAGCTCGGAGAGGATTGCCTCGTGAGACACGTTTTTCAAACGCGCCCTTTCGATCTAGCGCCATAATTCGGTGCTCACCTCCTCTCGGAATGTTGGAAAATACCTCCTCCTTGAGAAGAAAAGAGTCTTGAGTGGACAGGCCCTATCTGAAGCCGATCAAGGAAGGATGGAAAAGGCCGTTATCTTCTATGTAATGTTGAAGTCGCGTCTGGATGACTCGCTCGTAGAGCTTGCCCAGACACGAGGTGAGTGATATGGCTCTTAGCGTTTCGACCGCCGTCTTCTTGCCCGGTTTTGGAATCACGACTATCTACGAGCGCTTCCACTCAGAGGGAACTTCATTCTCCTCCCACAGGGAGTCGTTCAGATACTTGGTGAGGTCGCTGATTTCTGCATTGCTGAAGTTGCCGATCATGGCGTTGCTGATCTTGTCCGTTCCCTCCGCCGTGTTGCGGGTGCGTGATCGAACTGCAGCGGACACATCGGCTTCAGAAATGGGAGCATCGATTGCCGAATTTTCCTAGCCCTGGTAGGTATAAGAGCAAGGTGGAGCTGGGCTGGTGCCGATGTATTTGTCTTTAAGAGCCTGAAGCAGCGTGCCGGCGTCCCATGGAAAAAGGTGAGCAATACCCTTCAGGATCCGTGTAGATGCGAATTTTGATTTATAGGAATCAATGAGGCTCCGCAGGATTGCCCAAGTACGGGACGTTCCCAGCGTTCCTCTCAATGACTCGAAAAACTGTTGTCAATTTTATTGTGCTAGGTCAGTGGCGTATGTCTGGGCTTCCTCCGTGAGCTGCGCAATCCGCAGACGGAGGAGTCTTTTTAGGCGCTGTCTTTTCCATCGCCTCACAAGGCGTCTGCGCTTCATAGCTTGAGAAGATGGCGGTCTACCTCTCGGGCTTCCAGTGTGCGTTGTATTATTTCGATGGCTTTCTTGTGAGCTTGTCTGATGTCTTCGCTGCAGTCCTGTATGGACAGGATTGGACCTGATGGGACGTATGCGTTGCCGAATTTGGGCCAATCGGTGATGTGAGCAGCGCCCAGATCCCTCGGGGTTTTGGTAGGGTTTTGGTAGATGATATGGGTGCGCTTAGTATGCAGTGGTCGCTTCCCAGGGTGTCTTCTAGGTTCGTCCATGTAGCCTCAGCAGAGACATTGTTCCTGCTCTGGCACCACGGCTGTCACGTTTTGCTCAGCTGCTGTCTCCATAAAACGACGGCTGCCGGCAGCAGGAAGGGAATGAGGATGAGGTGGCGGTTTCCTCGGGCTGTAGTACAGGTATGATTTCTTCTATAGAAACACCGTCTTTAAAGACCTCTTTTTTCTCATTTAGCTCGCATAGGCGGCATTGCATGTTTCTCATCTCCCGTGAATACGATTTAGCTGAAACATTAGACTTTTTCGCTTGCCTCATGGAACAGCCGGGTCTGAAAAACGCGATGAATGATGCACTTTCGTTTGTTGCAGTCCATGATCGTTCACTGTAGCCCTTTTGTCTCTCTCCGGTGGGGTTCGCTGTCAGAGCTGATATTTCCAGGAGCGTCGTTGGCATTCTTCTTGGAACCTCCAGGAAGCATTGGTGGAGAAGCTGACAGTACCGTTCTTGATTTCGGCACCAATCATAAAAGCAGATACCTGGCCGCCTCTAGGTTTGTTTAATCCCCGGCTGTCCTCCCTGTTCTTCCGCAGCATATTTAGTAAACTTGATGTTTTAAAAACAATATTTTATACTTGGTCTGCCGATATCCTTGTGGGTACTGAAACTTGGCTTTCTAACGACATCGCCAGCACCGAACTAATGTTCCCATCGTCATTTGTATTTTTCCGTCGAGATAGGAGCGGGGCTAAAGGAGGAGGAGTGCTTATTGCGGTAAAGGAATACTTCCAACCATCGCTCATAGATATGGAATCGCCTCTAGAAATAATGTGGGTCTCTGTTCACTTTTCGCACATCCATTCCGTCATTGGTGCTTGATACCGACTGCCAGCCTGCCGCTCTAATTTCTCTGAACTGGTCATTGACGCAATTGGCCAACTCTTGATCAAATTTCCACGCTGTTTTCTAGTCATATGCGGTGGTTTTAACTATCCAGCCATAGATTGGAGCACCTCATTTATTAATACACAGCATGATCGCTCAGAAAATCTTCGGTTCCTTCCCTGCTTTCACTACTATCACCTTACCCAGGTAGTCGATAAAAAAAACTCGCGGAAATAATATATTAGACCTCATCCTGACGAACAGTCCAGAACTTGCATTTGCTCAAATCATGGAAGAAATCAGCGATCACAGAGCCGACCATTGTTCATCTCGCACTGAAAAGACAAAAACACAAAAAAAACAAATACTAAACTATACGCGCAGATAACGAAAGAATAAATATCATGTTAGATAGTTTTTAACAGAGTTTCACTTCAGCTTCGCGAGTCGTTCAACTAATGAAAACTGGTGCTTATTTCGAGATCAATTGAAATATATAGAATATTTTGTGTGCTCAAATGTACAATAATATCACGTAAAAGCGATCGATGGTTATCACGGGATGTTGGAAGGTGCCTAAACAGGAAAAAGAGAGCGTATGGAAAAGCTAGACAGGCAATGCCCGTGAAGATTGGCAAAAATACATGGAAATTTCCAGGCTTGCTGAAAAAACAGTTGCTGATGCGAAAAAGAAACATTTTAATTGCACTCTCCCAAATCTTTTAAAAACAGATCCTAAGAAGTTCTGGCATATGGTAAATCCTAAGCAAAATCAGTCGATTCCAGCCATGACAGGAATAGATGGCAACATACTACCACCAGAGGAGTGCGCCGAACACTTTAACGGGCACTTTGCCAGCGTATTCACACAAGAACATTCAAATTCCCTTACGTTCCGCAGGCTAAGCATCCCGTTTGCATAACCGTCCATTATCATCACCGCACATGGCGTGAAATGCGCTATAGACCGCCTACCGTTGAAGACTAGCCCAGGGCCCGACAGCGTGAGTGCTAAACTTTTAAAGCTAACAAGTGAGTTTTCAGCTGCTATGCTTTCCTTTATATTTCAGCAATCAATTCATTCTGGATGTGTGCCTGATGACTGGAAATTAGCCTATGTTCTACCAATACCTAAATCTGGCGATAATATACTTTTCAGCAACTACCGGCCCATTTCGCTAACTTCCATCAGGTGTAAACTGTGCGAGCACATTATTTACACCCACATTATGGCCCACCTGAATCAAAATAATTTGCTGATAAACAATCGGCACAGTTTCCGTCCGAAGCTTTCATGCCAGACACACCTTACGAACTAGTAACAGACATTCACACTTCATTGCATCTGATTAATTTTGTGGATGTTATCATTATCGATTTTTCAAAGGCTTTTGAATGTGTACCTCATAAACGATTATTAATAAAAATACGCAATCTGGAGGTAGATAATCAAACAATAAAATGGCTTGAAGCATTCCTCACCAATCGTCTTCAGGCGGTTAATCTGAACGGTACTATTTCCTGTCCAGCACCAGTCAGATCTGGTGTCCCTCAATGTTCGGTTATAGGCCCGCTTTCTCTCTTAATATACATTAACGATATAAATGACAATATTACTTCTACAGCTCGGCTTTTTGCCGATGATTGTATAATATACAGAGATATAAGCAGACCTACGACATAATTACTTTGCAATCTTATCTAGACAAGGTAACGGCATGGTGCTGCAATTGGCAGATGCAAATTAATGCAGAAGAGACTAAACATATAAAGTTTGCCATAGCTTCAAAGTCTTCTCCCAATATTTACACTATAATAATGTTTTATTAGACTCGGTCTCCTCGACTAAATAGCTCAGCGGCTACCTAAATTCTATATTAACATGGACTGACCACATAAAGCAAATTACGTCTAAAGCACAAAAGAAACTTGATTTTCTGAAGCATCGCTTATATATCGCCGACCGGGACACTAGGCTTGAAGCTTGTAATTTCTTTGTACGTCCTGCTCTGAAATATGCATCAATAGTTTGGCACCCTTAAAAATCTTTCTAACATTCTTGAATCCGTCCAAAATAAAGCCGCTCGATTAATCTTGTCATCCTGTTCACTATATCAAAGCTGTTTATGTCTGAAGGAAACACTCAACGTGCCATTCCTATCAGTACGCAGAAAAATCGCCCGTTTATTGTATTTTCATACACTTTATCATAATAGCACTCCGTTCACCAGGTTGCATATTTCTCCACCCCTCATACGTCACATCGCGTTGGTCATGCCCAATAAGTTAACTCCGGTTTTGCCCGGACGGAAAAGTATAAACATTCACCATTAAACTTAACAATTAAACAATGAAATGAACTGCCACCCAGAATCGCCACGACAACAGAAACATCTTTATTTCAGTCAGCATTGAAAACCCACCTTGACTCATTACACTTTTGGTAAATATATTGGACCACTATGCCGTCTTTTTTCCTACCGCTGTTTTCTTTCTTTTTCATGAATTTCCACTGCGATTGCATTATACTCAATTTCTAGAATATAATGCTATGATATCTCCGGATGTGTTGTTCATGAGTGCTACTTCACCATCTCCATTGCTCGTTTACTTCTTGTTTTTGTAGTTTGACTGATTGTTTCTTAGCAAAGAATTTTATACTGGCTCATGTCCTCCCTTATATAATGACCCCAGCGGGCCTTTAGGGTTCCTGAATAAGTAAATAAAAATAAATAATAAGTAAATATGCCAACATAAAGCTCACTCTTCTTCGCGTGCCCTTTTTCAAACCTCAGTTCCCCCCCTCCTTTGTACCATTTTCATTCCTGCGCGATTTCCATGACTTTTAGCGTCCAACGATCGTAAAACCAGCCTAAATGTCGCGCTTGTACGTAATCGCTTCTTTGCATGCTGAGATTTAGCCTTCTCACTTTACTGGCTGCTTCCACGAATAAATAAACAACTATGAAAAGGAACAAGCAACAAAAGTTTATCTGAGGTCAGTGCAAGAGCATCTCTTCTCAGAGTCACGCCGTGATTCCAAAGCAAGGAATCTCTTTCGCCAACAACAGACTAGCACATGGTTAACAAGCCCCGTGTGCTGTGCGATGTCAGTGCACGTTAAAGAAGCCTATGCGGTCGAAATTTCCGGAGTCCTCCACTACGGCGTCTCTCATAGCCTAAGTCGCTTTGGGACGCTAAACCCCACAAACCAACACCCAACCAATAGCCCTGTATTCTAGATGTAACCTTCTCTCTTTTGCAAGTGTCATCCCATAAACGGTGCAGTGTATTGATAAACTTGCGCCATTTTGTGAAACGTTTAATGGGTGGTCATGTGTAGAGTAGGCTGACTTGCATAATGATACTCGGGCATATTGCCGCGAAACCTTCAAAACTGTATTTAATGTCTTTTAACAGCCGCCGGCATACAGCCTTATCACTCTGATTCTGGATCGCGTATCAGTTCCGTATTCTTTGTTACTGCTCGATGTCCCGAGTCACACCTTTATAAGTTTCGTTATAGCACAAGATGCACCGAGATCTGTCTCGAAGATTCCGGCCACTCGTGTGTCTTTCTACAATGTTCCAGCCTGTGCTGGTAGCTGTTTGTGACGTTATCTAGATTATTCTGAGCAGCCTTTAAATTGAGCGTTGACAAGTGCGACGGACATTCTTTGTTCGACGATCGACGAGCAGGTTGTTGCTATCGCCGCAGCTTAGTTGCTTAGTTCTTTTGCGGGCGCAAGTCAGCCCAATGAAGAGTTTCTTCAGTGCAATCACCGACTCCTCATTTGTGTCATCGACCATGGTCACCACCATGTGACAATATTTCCATTAGACACTGCGCCTTGGAAAATGCTAATTCGTACAGTTTAGAAGTGCAGAGTAGATATAAATACCTTGTGGGGATATCTGCAGCCATTTCCCTAACATAAACAATATGGGCTTTAGTAATTTGGTAATATTGTTGGTGTAAAGTCTCATCAGAGGTCACCGCAGGACACAAGAGTCCCAGAAGTAAGTGCGCAGCGCTCTAGAAGGCTAGCAGGCCCGCTTCAACAGGAGAACCTTCGGTTTCTTCGCATCGAGGAGGCACGCGCTCGCGATCAGCGCAGAGGGGAGACAAAGACAGCACCTTGTCATCCCCCCCCCCCCCGGGTAAAAAAAAACACCCCCCAGGTGGAAAAAGTGGGGATAGAGAAAAAAAAAAAAAAAAACATTGCACGGAGGGAAGTTGCGCGGACACCGAAAATGTCAATACTACCGGTCGTAATACGGCTTCAGGCGGACCACGTGGACCACCTCAGGGAGTGCGCGGAGCGTCGGGACATTTTAAATTCATCAAGAACGACCTCATAGGTTAGGTCCCCAACTTGTCTTACCACTTTGTACGGGCCAAAGTAACTACACAGAAGTTTCTAGCTGAGACCTCGTCGACATACAGGAAACCAGACTGAGATGCATTCTCCAGCTGCATACCGGGCATCACTGTGTTGGAGGTTGTATTGCTGGGCGTCGCGGCGTTGCTGGTTCTGAATTCGCAGCCTGGCTAGCTAACGGGCCTCTTCTGCGATGTGCAGAAAGGTGTGAACATCTGCTTGTTGCTTGTCGTCATCTAGATGTGGTAACATGGCATCAAGCATCGTGGCCATCTCACGCGGAAAGGTGTCATGTCCGTTGTTTCCTGGACCGTTGTATTGTATGCAAAGGTAACGTAGTGTAGTACTTCATCTCACGTTTTGTGCTCTACGTCGACGTACATTGAGAGCATGTCAGCGAGTTTTTATTGCGAAAGCAATACTGCTCGCAGTTTGAGCCGTCAGCGTGGCCCGGCGGTGACCACCATTGGCCTTTGACCTTTAGACGACCCCTGCAGACGACGCCAAGCTGGCAGGAGAGCTGGCAGGAGTTGCCAACATGGGTCTCTCGTTTCAAACGAGACGGTTATGTCAGAATCAGCCTGCCAGGACCCTGACATTCACATTACTCCTAAAGCCCATAGGGCACGTTCCTACGCTTGGTTAAAGAGGGGCTTTATATGTGGGCTGGCAGGAGCTGCCAACTTGGGTCTCTCGTTTCACATGGGACGCTTATGTTAGAATCAGCCTGCCAGGACCTTGGCATTTCGTTACCCCTCTAGGCCAACTAAGGCACATTCTTACGGCTTCATTAAAGCGGGGCTTTATGTGTGAGCTGGGGAAGAAGAAGAAGAATTAGAAGAATGCAGTGTCACCCGCAGCTATTGCTTTCGCTCAATATTCGGTTCAGCAGAGTCGAACACTTCTTATTTTTGTTTAAGCGTTCGGTCAAGCCGTTCGTTTCAGGATGGCATGGTGTCGCCTTCCTGTGTTCAGTATGGCTGTGAATTCAAATCTGCTGCAGCAATTCGGCTTTGAATACGGCGCATTTATCAGTGATCAAAATCTCCGGTGCGCTATGACGTAGGGCAACGGAAGTGATGAAAAACTTTTCAACCTCTAGTTGAGTACCATTGGGTAGAGCAAGGTTTCCGCGTATCGTGCAAGGTAATCCGTAGCAATGATGATCCACTGGTTACCGGAGTGTGAAAGGCGAAACGGGCTCAGCATCCATGCCCATCTGCTGGAAAGACCTAGATGATGTGTCTATTATCGTCAAGAATCCGGTAAGTTCGGTCGGCGGCACCTTACGACGCTGACAGCTGCGACACGTTTCCACACAGTATGAAATGTGTAAGTTAAGACGAAGCCAGTTGTACTTTTCCTTGAGCCTCGCAAATGTGCGGGTGAAAATTTCGTCACGTATACACATAGGCACAACAATAAGGTACGGCGTTTGGCTGACGGAGAAGGTTTTCTTCATGAGAACACCACCGCGCACACATAACGATGACAGAAGACGTTTGAAAGCTGTAGGAGTGGTTGTACATGCACCGTTTAGATAGTCCATGATGTGACGAAGTTCGGGATCTGCAGATTGTCTTTCAGCTAGGCACTCTGCGCTGATAGCATTATGGCATCATCAGGAACTTTATCTGTGAGGGGATCTACACGTTCTTTCTACACACAGCATTCTTCGCGAAGAACGATGGTGAACACTCGCAGGAACTGGTGCTTGAAGGAACTCCACATTGTTACAGTAGTCTCATGATTTTCAAACGTTGTGCGAGCTACACAGTCTCGGGGAAAATACATGCTACAGTTTCTGGTTGTAACCCCAGCGATTGTACTTCCGGGTCGTCGCCGGGAAAGGCTTGGAAGGTGGGTGTCTCCTGCGGTTGCTGCAACACGAATGAGGGCGCAGTGGTTTTTACCTACATCACTATGAGTGGTTGTGTTATCGCCGAAGGTGGTGCTGGAGAAGATGGTAGCGGCCTCGCAGTACAAGAAAATTGCAGAGGCGTGACTTAGGAATTAAGACCTCGAAGCCGTCGACTACTCTGATAGATAGGCGTAATTTCGATGGTAGTAGATCCTTGAGAGCTGTAGTCTCGACTGGTTGGAGGTGTTCGGAGCATGGGTTGCGTTACCAAGCGCCGTCGACTAGATGTCAAAATGTGAAGTCTGGTCAGAGGTCACCGCTGGACACAGGAGTCAAAGAAGTCAGAAGTGCATAGAGCGGCAGAAAACTAGCAGGCCCGCTTCAACAGAACTTCGGTTTCTTCGCCTCGAGGCGGCACGCGCTCGTGATCAGCGCAGAGGGAAGCCAAAGACTGTATCGAGTCAATATGACAGTTGATTAGCGGCCTGAATTTTATAGAGCTAGCGCAAGGGAAACAACGGTGATAGACGGGCGCTTGCTCACACGTTGCTCAGCAACAGCACGAATTTTTACTGCAATAGTGAACAGAATGCCCATGCTCGGGAAAATTTCATCAGAAGGCATGACAAGAAAAGGAGATAGCAAATAATGTGAGGAAAAAATAAAACACGGCAATACTACTTGATGACTGCCTCAAGGAAAGGGATCATATCTTCTGTTAGGTTATTAAGAGTAGATGCATCACTAGTACACTGTTTCGTCCTTCAAGTTCTTATATTCTTGAATAACATTCTTCGATGTTGCGTCGTAGCATTTCTGACGTTAGCGGACGGCGGTCCCCGAGCCCTCACCGCAACTTCGCGAGGAGAGGGTGTATCCAGTCGAAAAGTGTTAAAATCCAAGCTAACAACACTTGCTTCTGACAACCTGCTGTTACCATTGACATTGCCGCACTATCGGCGAAAATGCTGCCCCAGATGCGCAGCCCCGACGACGAAGCTCACAGCGCCGACCTTGCCGCACATCCTCCGCAAATGCCGAAAGAGACGAGCAACAAGGTAGCGTTGTTACCGCTGATCTCGCCGTTTCCATTGACGGGCTGGAGGTACAGCCTTTGTCAAAAGTGTAGAGCCCTGGATGTTTCTTCTGAGCCTTGTAGTGGCACTCATTTAGGACAGTGGAGGTCCTTCCCATCGGAGACAGTAGAACAAAGAATATTCTTACCATTAGGAGGTACGGAACTCTTGAACGACATTACAGGCCGCCCTAAGTGGCTCAGAAGTAGACCCCCTGGGCTCTACACTTTTGACAAAGACTGTACATGCTCTGATGGATACCGGGGTGGATGTTTCAATTAATAGCCAGTAACTGGCGGACACGCTGCGCAAAGTAAAAACCGAATGGACCTGGCCAGTAATAAGAAAAGCTTGGGGTCAACTACTAGCACCGATAGAGAAATGCAGTGCCCGGATACTAATAGGAAAGGCGATGTTTTTCGGTAGCTTCGTTATTGTCCTTGATTGTTGCAAAGACATCATCTTGGGAATGGACTTTCTGGGTTTCATGGGGTTGTAATCAGCATCCGAAACAGCGCCGTTGCCGTCACCGAGAATTATGAAGACCTTGATTAAGCGGGAGTTCCACTGATGCCCTTACTCGTCGCCCATAAAACGGTGACATTACCTCCGCGATCATGCTCTCTTGCGACGTGGCGCATACCTTCGACGATGTCGCAGAACGGGCAGTCACCCTTGTACTTATCCAAGGTGTTTCATAGCTCAAGGACTAGTCAAGCGTGACCAATGGGCAGACTGTGTGCTGCTGAGAAACTTCAGAGGCAAGCGTCAGCAAATTCCATAAGGAACAACTGTGGCCCTTTTCGACAGCCCCCCAAATGCGCAGCACTGCTGCTTGCTGCAACAGAAAGAATCAGTATGCAAGACGCCCGTAATAATCATCGATATGAGCCCAAATTGGATCTCAGATCAATTTCGATACTGTTTTGCTACAGAATCACAGATCGGCCAAACGCCTTTGACAAAACATAGAAATCTATTCACTAAGTACTTTCTTCTGGGCGAGTTGGTTCATATTAGCAAAAGGTAAACGACTTGCGCAAAAAGTAGATGAAGAAAGAGACGTGACAACAAGACAGACCGTTTCCTAAATAAAAAACCAGTTGGAAGTTTGCGCTCTGTCTTGTTGTCACGTCTCTTTCTTCATCTACTTTTTGCGCATGTCGTTTACCTTTTGCTAAAACATAGAATTATCACGGATAACTTGATTCGCCCGATTCGACAAAATCCTTACGATGTGGCTCCAAAAAAATGTGAAGCCATTCAGCGCCAGGTGACCGAAATGCTTAGAGAGGGCGTTATCCAGCCGTCGCACAGTCCCTGGGCTTCCCCCGCGGTACTTATTAAGAGGAAAGACGGCAGCTTACGATTTTGCATAGACGATCGCAAGCTCAACCAAGTGACCAAAGAAGACGTGTACCTTCTTCCTCGCATCGACGATTCCCTTGATTGCCTATGAAATGCAGGTTACTTCTTATAAATGGACCTAAAACTCGGATATTGGCAGATCTACGTAGATGAGAGCGATCGGGAGAAGACAGCATTCGTCACTCCCGACGGATTGTATGAGTTTACGATCCTTCCGTTCGCTTTATGCTCGGCACCACCAACATTTCGGAAGCTGATAGACACTGAGCTCTCGCGACTTTAGTGGCAAACATGCGTGGTGTATCTCGACGACGTGATCGCGTTTTCGGCCACATTTGAAGAGCATTTACGCCATCGTTAGCTATGTTTCAGGCCATACGATCTGCGAGCCTTACACTAAAACCCGGAAGTGCCATTTCAGTTACGAGGAGTAGCAGTTCTTTGGTCCCGTCGTTAGCCAAGAAGGTGTCCCGCCTGATCCTGAAAAGGTCGCCGTAGTCGCCATGTTCCCAACACCTATTGACAAAAACACGTTGCGGCACTTCCTAGGTCTTTGAGCCTATTACCGCAAGTTCAATGCTGGTTTCGCACGAACTGCCTGTTCATTAACTTCACTGAAACGGGACATCGCTGTCTTTTGCTGGGGTGAAGAACAGCATTAAGCTTTTAATAAACTGCGGAGGCGTCTACAGACACCACCTGTCCTGGCGCACTTTGATGACGACGTCCCTACACTGCTTCATACGGATGCCAGCAACGTGGAGTTAGGTGCTGTGTTGGTGCAGCGCGAAGATATTGTGGAAAAAGTAATTGCTTACGCCAGCAGGACTCTATCTAATGCAGACGTGAACTACTCGGCAACCGAAAGAGATTGCGTTGCAGTGGTATTGGTGGTTATGAAATTCCGCCCTTATTTGTACTTGCGAGCGGGCTAGTTGGCTATACGACTCCGACGAGCTCTGGCGCTGCATGGTTATGCACAAAAACAATATACACATAAGAGATTAAAACCAAGATGTTAATACCATCATCTGTGTTAACGTCTTGGTTTAATTGTACGCTCGCTCCTTTCCAGTCATTAGCAACCATCACTCTCTCTGTTGCCTGACATACGTAAATGACCCTTTAGGGAGACTCGCGCGTTGGAACCTTAGATTACAAGAATTCGACATTTCAGTTATTTACAAATCTGGAAAGAAGTACACGAATGCTGATTGCTTTTTTCGAGTACCGATGGAACCTGCCACTATAGCCGGTGAAGACAGTGCTTTTTTTTTGGAGTTATATGTGATGCAACGCTTTCCATACAGCAGCGAGAGGCCCAGGATTTGCTCTCTGTTATCGATTTCTTGGAGATGCGAATTACGGTTGGGCATAAAATTTTTGCACGAGTAATCTCTTCATTCTCTATTCGCAACAACGTACTTTACAAGAAGAATTTTATCTATGAACAAGTTGATAATTTTGTCTCTAAAAAGTCCTATTGATCATTCAGTCTAAGCGAGCTACACTTTCAACCAGTCAAAACATACCATCAGGAAACATTCCCCGGACTCACGCATATTTGCTTTTGTTTTTCTCTGTAGCTGGCTGTATTTACTGCACAACTATCGTGACTGCCTACATGAGCAACAAATGCTTGCCGACAATTTTATGGGATGCTTTCAAGATGTATTTGCATAAAAATCTTGCTTCAGCACTCATTTATGCTGTACTCTCTTCGCAACGTATTTGCACATACAACTGTGGGTGTGAACCTGAAGCCCAACAAAGCTAAAAAAAACAATCTAGAACCTCCTTGCTATTATCAGGACACTGAGCAGGCACCTTGCCAGCATAATGCCTACAAAAACGCACTGGCCAAATAATAAAAACAAAATCCGGAGAAACGACTTCGCCTACATAATGTCATATTTATGAATATGCTTCTCATCAAACATGAACATCAAGCTCGTAAAACTATATTACAGTAAGCCTTTGTCTGTGCTAGCAAGGATAACCGTGCAGGCTTTTTTCAGTCAGTTAAATTGGAATGGAAAAGCCTGAGAATGCGTGCTGTAACGGGGTTAAGTAGAGGTCGCAAATAAAACAGAAAACCCATATGCCATTTCATACATCATCGACGCCCCATAAAGCGCCCGGAAACTAGTGAAAAAGTAGTGATACGTTTGCCAGGTGTTTCAAGGCATTTAGAACGATTTAAATATTAGTTGCGCAGCAAAGTTGATATTTGTGTAGCCTTTCACACGTTGGCTCCAGCCAACCTCCGAGGGCGTCCCAGTGGTACGTTCTATATTGCGTATGTACTCCCGCAAGTAAAAAACTTTAAAGCAACATGCCGTGTTATATATAGGTTTAAAACGAGTGGGTTGGGCATAAATAATGAGTTGCTGGCTAAGATCCCTGGATAGTAGCAGCTAAGTCCGGGTTGCGAGGACCGCGTACCAGCATGGGTGACTCTAACCTGTTCTACAGTTTGGTCTCAATTTTTCTCATGACTCACGGCGGCGCTGCGTCGTTTAATGATGATTTGGAGCTACAAGCCAAGATGACCCCAGTAAGTGAAGCTCACCCCACTCCTAAATAAACCTTCCGGTAAGCAGGCTTAACTGCCCAAAGGCCAGCTAGCCTTGCTTGGCGAAAATTCGCCACCTTTGAAATTGGGCAGAATTTCTTTGTCAACGATGAGCTTTGCCTGTCGTAATTAAACCGTTCTCAAATTATAAAATGATACTGGCACGTTACGCTATGAATACATAATACCCACATGTGCTCTATATATACTCGGTCCTAGTGATTCCTGCTGTAAAATTTCGAGAAGAATTATCCACATTAAAGGAATCAGACGTTGCTCCGCTGCTATCAAGCTTTTGGAGTTTGCCCGGTGGAGGAAGGTGCAAAAGACAATGAGTTAGTTTTGGCTGTAACTAGCACTAACAGAACAGGGTTTTATTTGCACGTGCGCGAAGTGCTCATATTTATTAATACTGCTCCCCTTCAGCGCGTACGTTGGGAGCTAGTTAATTGCATCAATTGGAATCTTGACTTTAACACACTGGAAAATGACTTAATAGTTTGAGAAAAACACCCATTTTGAGAACGTAAAATATGCAACAAAATAAAAAGCAGTCTGCACTGGTTCACAGCATCCAGAATACATATTGTTATTGCCAAGAAATTTGAAAGGAAAGTGGGGCAATAATAAAGGATTACTTTTCAGTAATGAGCTTCTTACTTATCAAGCGTAGTAATTGCCGATGTAGTCAAGAATATTCTATATGGGAAACTATTTTTCTATTCAATTATGTATTTTGCATAAACGACGTGCACCAGACTGATGTTAACTCAGTCAAGCTGACCTTGTGCAACAAAAGCTCGCTCTTAACACTTAATCATTACAAGGCTCTTCAAACACTGTTGGGCCGCCGTACCCGAAGTCGGGTATACATAACGAGTGTATGCTAATGAGCATGCGTAAGATAATACTAGAAAAGTATGCTGTGTGTGATTCGCTGATGGGAGACATTAGCGCTTTCAGGTCATAGCTTGATTTAAATGTGGAGCAGAAGTATCTCACAGCTTTAATAATCTTCGCTACCAGCCAGACATTCTTTTGCCTAAAAACGGTTTATTATCTCGTTTGCACGTTGTGTCGATAAAAAGCAGACCGCCGCCGTCTAGCGCCTGTCGTGCTTATGTACTTACCTTTTCAAGCTTATCTTCTGGTACTGCTGTATTTAGGTTTGTGCTGGTTCTGTACATATTACTGCTGCTCTGATAACGAATTCAAATAGTTTTTATGCTTGTATATTTTTGTTCTAGTTGCTTCTACTTATTTATAGCACCGTCACATCGTGTGAGCGCCTTCTTTAGCCTTTCGTTCCATATTCCAATTCAATGTTATGCCAGCGTTCGCTCCTGAGGTATTTAATAGAAATAAATTATCGATCGAATGCACTTAGACTTTCTCACAAGAAGCTCATAAAGCATCACTAATGTGGACAGCATAATTGATCTCTTATTCTGGCTTACGCAGGAAACGCTCGCGATGCACTATTCTATTTGCAGAAGGCGTTATCAATATGAAGGGCATTCCGCTCAAGGCATTTTCAGGGCGAAGCATTTTATCTTTCATTGCTTCATAGCAGTACTCACAGAAGCACCTCAGCCGCAAGCCGAAAGTCGACTTATTTTTCCCTTTGGTCATTTATGTAACCTTTCTTCCTCCATCATTCTATATCGAAATTCCCTGTCCAGTGCAAAATAGCTCGATATGTTTTATATAGGCTTGTTATTTTCTCCATTTTTAATCTGGAAACTTTATTTTCGACGTGGTTTCAGACAATCTCATGTTTGCCTTCTTGATTCAAGAGACACAACAGGGCCTGTAAGAAAAACCACATGCAGCACTGCAATGTGCATTCTCCTGAAAGAGGCTTCATGACAAAACCGATATTTGTGACATGAATGAAGGTTAAGAAGTAATTAAGATGGCTAACTTGAGAGCCATGCAGAAAATGTGAACGCCCTCAACCTCCTCTGTTGGAAGGAAATGCGACATATAAACCAGCCGCAGACTGTACATTACAATACATGAGCTCGAGCGCGGGCGGCTGCGAATTTCACATGTATAAGCTAATTGTCACTAGCAAAACACCAGAAGGAGATTTCGTTCCTTTAAGAAAGCTCAAATTTGATGGCCCCTTTAATCTGCACTGAAGCGAGAACATGTTTTGCATCTCTCCAATACGATTAGAGTATCACATAGTTGACTAGCACAAATGTGCGCGTATACCGACCTAACTATACTCGCAGAGAAACAGCTGCGGCATAGAATAAAGAAGGGTTTTCATTAAAAGCCAACATACCTCTGTACAGCCCACATGCCGAGCCAGATACGAGAGGGCAGAACAACTGAGTCGCAGTTGCCACAAGGTTCCTAAAAACCCAGAAACACAAATATTTGCTCAATTGCTTACACTTGCTAACATAATGAGTGCACAAGCATTGTCTAGAAAGTACACGGTTATTATTGTTGCGTCTTGTACTATATTCGTACAGCAACGTAAGCTGAATTCAGTGGTCGAGTGCTTCGATTCCACTGGCTGCGTGTTGTTTTCACCTCTGCTTTTTAATAAATTGTCTTTATTACAAAACAATTACTCCTCCAAAGCACTACTTAAAACCACGTAAGTATAAATAAAACAATCGCCGATACTTTATTCCCCTCCCTAACGTTTCGCGTTATCAATCTGTGAAATATAAGCAAGGTACACACGTTGTGCCAGTACGAGCGGCAAACACCCGGAGGGCGAAAGTGGTAACCATTGTAAGAAAAATGAAGTTGTAAATGTGGCTCAGTTGGCCCAACAGTGTTCTCTTCACTCTTACGCGTCGACATCTAATAGAGCACATTCAATATTGCTATTTTACTACGATCCGATGTCCGCTTACCGTTCTCAGAGCGCTAGCTCTAATCATGCAAAAATCTGCCGCCATGGAAGACCCTGTATATAATCTTCAGCACAACATCAACGTTAAATGTTTGGGTCATACCCGCACATTGCAGTTGTTATTCTTGTACCCTATATTGACTTTAATAACAACGTAAGGGCTTTATCGTTTGATAGATTTTTCCGGGTATATTTATAGTTTCACTAATGATGCGTCGTGATTAATTACAGTAAAGAGTGGTTTGAGAAAAAAAATTCAAATTTATGCTACAGCATAAGGTCATATTCGCCTACTATTTTATGACAAATATAAATGTATTTGAAAAAATACATGTCTTATTCACTTATCAATAAATATTAACCTATGCGCAAACATTGTCTTTTAAACTGTACTTTAACTGTCGTTGAAATGGTCTCAACGAGTAAAATTCAAGCTCAAGTTCCAAACATCGCACAACTGTGTAATTACCGAGCTATTCCTCGCCTAACTCGGCTAAACTATGATTAAAATGCCTCCAATTTTTCACTTATTTCTAAACGACAGTGCGTGTGCGTAGCAGACAACATAACACTACAACATTTTTCCGTTTAAGAATATGCCGTTCTTTTCATGACTGTAAATATGTAAAAATGTCCCAAACACATTTTGGTTTTAATCGACAACTGCAAGAGCGGCCTAGTAGAGGAGACACAGGTGCGAGAAGGATTCGAAAACCATTCACGTAAAAATGTTGCAACATGATCACCAGCGCTGAATCATAACCGCAAGTGAAGTTTTCGGAGCATCTAACTTCTTAGGAACGCCCGCGTGTTAGAGCTCAATACGCCGATGGAAGCTTCAGGCACGGGTAGTAGGTTCACTGCATCAATCAAGGCGCTCCCTGAAGCCCGCCACTGTTGAGCTCCTCAAAGCGAAATGCTTGATTCCACGTAGAGCGTAGACTGCTACCGCAAAGAGCCTCTATCGTTCCGAACTTCTGAGATATGGTATTATTTCCTCTCTTCATATTTCTGGAATGCCTAGCTGTAAAAATGGCAGAATGTTTAGTTCTCAACGATACCTCAGTATCTGGTCCTTTGCTGTAATTGTTCAACATTCTTTCATACACAAAACTAAAACGCTCGTCAAATTGTTGCTTTAGAAACGGCGCCTTCTGATGCACGTTAAGCAGATCCTGTGTCTTGCAGTTCAAATTTTGATTGAAAACGGGAGTGAAGTACAAGGTTTTTGAACGGTGGCAAATTGTAGTTTCCGCAGTACGCACACATTGTGCCAACATTTTCTTCCTCTCTGTACATTTTTGAATTCATAGAGTTGCCGACACCATAATTCTCTTACTCTCATTGCGATAAATGTGAAACACTGTCTCCAGGAATTTTTCAATGACTGGTTTCGCAATGCTTCGCATACAAGTGCAATATTTAGTTCTGACGTGTAAATAGTTAAAGCATATAGCTCGGATATCATAATTTGCCTATGTCCCTTTGTGGTGCAGTGCGAGCTGATAAGGTACCACGGCTACCCGTGTGATGTCACGTATGCTTCAAGTCATCAGAATTCCGCATGGAATCAATGGCAAAGAATCTTCCACACGAAATGGAGTGAATACAACATGTCTTCGCCCTCCCGTCCTCCTCCTGTCTCCTTTGTTCACTGGCGCAGACATTTACTTTCTCAACTTCCCTTGGCAGAGCATAGGTGAGTATTGTGTGTTTTTATTTTAGGAAATAAAATAGAATTTTATATTTCATTCCATGAGAGCGAAAAGCAGTGTGCACTTCCATAGGCTGTGCTTATGGAGGCTAAGGTAGCAAGGAAAGAGCACAAAGCAAAAAATAAGGGCTATAAGGAATGGGGCTACCTGCGTGTTAGTTGAGAGGAAAAACAAAAAAAAACAAAGGGATGAAAGAGGCCAGAAAAGCACAAGGCATTCATTATTTTCTGCTCGCATGAATCAGGCTATAATATATTTTTTCTTGAGTATAATTAATGTAAAGGAGGAAAGCACGAACGAATCTGCAGTGGTGGTGTAGTGGGTACGGTGCTCGGCTACCACCCGGCCGTGGTGGCAGCTCTACATGGCCAATATAGATCGCAGGCTACAAGAAAGTAACCTGTGTTTTAATGACTTATAAGTTAGGCGTAAACGTCATAGAGCAGCGGCGTCCTGGTTTAATTTATGCGCAAGATCTCTACTGTGAGACTCAAGAATACTTGAAAATTGTAGTTCAATCTTGGGGAGACAAAAGACACTTTTAACTAAATTATTTCAGGTTTCATGGTTTTCAGCCTTCTAACCCGTCAGGCGCCTAAAATATAAGGCCATAAGTGGCAGAGTATGAATATCTTGAGGTAAGAATAAATTTAGGACTGGCATGCATGGAAAAGCACGAACACTATGTTATAGCAAAAGTATGCAAAGATGCTGGAACATTAAATACTTGCCTTGCAGGGACCGCACAGGTATGAAGTGCTCAGGGGCATTTGGAAATAAATTATGGTTGTAGAGCTTACTTTCCCTAATGCGGGTAACAGTCGTGATTAGAATAAATCAGAGGTTTGTTGACCGATTACCACTAGATTCCCAGGGCAGAACCAAGAACCAGGCGGTACAGCGTGCTTTGGCCTAGGCACCTTTCGAAGCGCAGGAAGCTCGGAATAAAATATATCAGCAACGCGTGCGTACGGATAATGAACATTAACAGCTGGACAACTGGAGTACTAAACAGATGTACCATAAAAGCGTTAACTCAACACAGGGACAAGAAATAACGAGTGTCAAACAGCATATGAAAGATACAGACAGTAAATTTGGATGGGTTCTGTAAAAACAAAGCAGAGTGTAAAATATATCTAAACTGAAAAAGCACTTTCAGAAAAGAGTCTTTCTTTGATAGCTCAATAGGCGCTGCTCTAGTATTTTAAGTTATAAGCGCCTTAGAACATGCAGCTGCAAAAATAAATTTAACCAAGAAAATGACACATGTGCAGTGGTTAGTAAATACGTACAATCATCTTATAGTCGAATGCGATGGTATTAATCCAGGTCTCTATGCAGGCGCCATCACTCGCTCTGAGTATACTGGCCACAGAGTACATTCTGTTAAACTATATCTGAGGCCGTACGGTGGTAGACACCAGGGGTCAGGTAAATGAACCTGGGGTGCAAAAAGCGATTAGGAGATTGTTTGTTGAAGATCAGGAAGACAGAAGTAGAGAAATAAAAGTTTATAAACTTCGGGGACAAAATTTGCCGAAAATTCTAAACATGTGTTGTGTGCACCTGGAGAGAAGCTGTCGTTGTTTAGTAGGTTTATTTTTCCGCATCGGTGAAACTAGAAACCAATTCAAAGTAATTGCATTACTCAGCAGTAGTGATTGGAATGTAACGTTGTTTTTGGGGACGAGTACTTGGTATTGTGTTTTGTTTACATGTTCGCAATATTTGGCAATGTACCTAGTGTCGTAAATTCTTTTAAAACCAAAAGTAAACTTCGAATGTATGCATGCGTACAATCTTGAAAACTGCTTTTGTATAAGGTGTATGAACACAGCGCTTATGTAAAGAATTACAATCAGCAGCAAACGTTTTTGAAAGTTAAACTATATCTTAATTCATTAGAACCGTTACACTATATAAGGGCGATAGCTGACTCGCTCAGCGATTCCCTATTCGCAGGCTTTCTCCTGTGATGTATGCCACCACGCGATCGGTGCCTTGATTCTGAGTAAAGCAAGTTTGACGGCTTTACCTCCGTGCGCTTTTTGCTTCTCCTACGGCGCCATTTCCACTTCTCTAAAAACGCCTCCTGCGCTAGGTCACGCGGTGTAGGAGGTAATTAAGTCATATCATTGAAGGCGCATGTGTCGGTTAGAATGCCTCTCATTATTAGATGGCAGATGTATTTAAATTTGATAGCGAAATGATATCACACCCTCGAGAACACTGTACGAAGACTGCATGCTTAACCCCTTTGGTAAGAAAGATGCAAAATCTGGTCGCCACACGGCCGTATGTTAGGGGTACATTACGAGCAAATGGTGCTCCAGAGGGGACAAGGGGTGGTGCCCTGCGAAGGAATGTGGAATATCTCACACAATGCTTCACAAGGGCAAGACAACAGCTGACGTCACAATTTCCAACAAAATCACACGTGTGAGCCACAGCAGATGTGTATACCCTTTCACTTTTTACCTTACTCACACAAATATGTTTGCTTTATGACGCCACATCCCGTCACGTGACGTTTGGTGCCCTCACTTCCGGAAAAGTTTTCTGTTGTATGAGACACTTAGGACTTCCACCTAAAAATGGTCTTGTACCGTGTCAGCGCACGTTAAAGATCCCGAGGTGGTCGAAATTACTCCGTAGCCCTCCACTACGGCTCCTCTTTCTCTCTTTCCTCTTTCACTCCCACCTTCCTCCCTTCCCTTACGGCGCGGCTGCGGTGTCCACAGAAAACAAGTGAGACAGTTACCGCGCCTTTCCCTTCCTATAAATAAATCAGTTTTTAAATCAGTTCCAGAAACAAGTGTGACAGATACTAAGTCTTTTACTTCCTCTGAGCCAATTAATAATATTATTGATATTGTTGCTTTCGCAACAATACGACAGCCAAAGCGAGACCTCAGGTGGCCGCAGCTGCGACGTGAGGAGGCGTAGTTACGAGAAGAAGAAGAGACGACAAAGAAGAAGAAGACGAAGAAGAAAAAGTAGAGAAAGAAGGCGAAGAAGTAGATGGAGAAGAAGTACGCTGCACATTCGATTTAGCAGCGTTGAACCCTTCTCATTTTTATCGTTGTTATTATCCTTTTTGAGATAATCTGCCGCGGGGCCAAATACCCCTTGGCAAAACTAATTGGACAGAGGAATGTTTCCTTATTTCTTCGTCGTAAATATCTGCGTAGATTCGACACCACTTAGATCGTCGGATGCATAGCAGCAACGAAGCCTGAAAAATATCCTATTACGCTGCGCGCACTAGAGCGAGCTCTAAAGCAGCACAAGAAATTTCTTTCCAAATCCTGCGTATGGGCTAGTTGCGGGACTCTATATAAATATAAGTTCAGGCTTTGGTTTCGAGACGAATACCGTCATCATGGGATCGATTATTCGAAGCAGAGGGGTCTCACGCAGGGTGAGTTTCCAGCATTTTTGTTGTACCCAGCAGATGACAATAAGTGCAGCTTCCTGCTACTTCCTCCGTAAAATGTCCGCAATGCTTCATCATCGAGTTTGACTGGGAAACAGAGAAGCCGCGAACGCCTTTGTGGTCCCTCTTTTTCCGGTGCGTTTACGAACTTAAATCCTTGTGCTGTCCTTCAGAGAGTCTTACAGCCATGTTCAGAAGTGGTAGTGGAAACGTGCCAACAGACACCACGGAAATTTATATTACCGCTAAGCACATTTACAGGGAGCGTGAACATTGCTGCCTATTATGAAGACTGCGGAGATACTCTTCGGGGTGCATGCAGTGGTTCACAGCCTATATTTTGTCTTACTCATGTGATTAAGCCCCTAATAATGACTACGGCGCGGTTGGCTGATAACCGTAGCGCCTGTGTGAGATGGGACAGGAAGGGGACAAAATAACACGGGTTATATTAGCAACCATGTTTAACGTCCAGAACCACGTCACTTGCGCGCATCGTGATTCTCTGCTGGACAAAGAAAATTAGGACTGATCATTTATTCGAGCGTATACGACATGCTTGAGGCTACACGTGGAACAAAAATGCCAGCTTAGGAGCCCTTATATTTAATAACGCAAACGTGTCTTGTAGCTTAAGCCGCTGCGCACAACATTATTTGGAACAACGCAATGTTTTAGTCAAGTGGTCCGTCTCCATTTAGTGGCCAAACATGAAATTGTGAATTGTTCAGGAGCACAATTGCATGTTTCCGGGTATTAACTGACCTCTCTGATTTTATCAAATGTTTGTAACCTTTATTCATGTCCAGAAAAGCGCAGCCCTGTTCCAACTTCAGATGCTACTGTGTATTTTTCTATTGTTCGCACTTTAACGCATCGGGGCACTTTAACGCATTCGCTGCCTTACCTTGGATTTTGTAGCTTTTTTGTCATGTAGTGTAAAGAGAGAATAACCGAGGGACACTTACGCAACAAATTGGATTCCAAGGGAACGAAAGCTTTGCAGGGGCGGCGATATTTAGGTGGGAAGGAGTTAAGAAGTTCGCAGGGGCCAAGTGGATACAGCCCTTGGCAAAACTAGCTGGATAGGGTTCATAGGGATAGGGATAGGGTTCATAGGGATAGGGATACAGCCCTTGGCAAAACAAACTGGATAGGGTTCATTGGAGAAATGTGGGAGAGGCCTTCGCCGTGCAGTATGTATACTCCGGCTGCTGCTGCTGCGGATAACGGTAATGATAGTAATGATGGTGATGAAGAGTAATATTTGGGATGTTCACTATAAACTTTAAACTCCGGGTACCCAAGAGCTGTGACGATTGTTCTTCTGCGACCACAGACTTTTGTTACTATTGTAGCCAACCTCAGTTCCCTCGCCATGATTTAACTAATGAAGATTTCATTCTAGCGACAACTCAGACTGCTCGCCAGATATCTCTTAATTGTCTCCGCCACGTGGTAATATAAATAATTCAAGGTAAATGCAGCGTCTGGAAAAATTATGAATTGCTTGAACGTAATGGCGATATTTACATGTCAAGGATCATTGCCTTCCGTTTCTGCCTGGTCACAATCTCTGAGCAAAAACATTTCCGAACTAGCCAACCATTTTGGTTTGGTTTGACACCTTATATATATACTTTTGAGCAAAGTTGGCCATGTCAACTGCTATATGAAATCCTTCCAAGACTGGATACTAGTACAAAGCAGAGATGGAGGTGTTCAATAACTCAAACTTCTGGAATGACTATGTTATCAGCTTTCATACATCAGCATAATTACAAGGGATACAAGCTAGGAGCACAAGACCATGCATCCTCGTACGAGTCAATCTCCAGCTCTGTCTTGAATCACAAACGTTGGCAGCTTCCACAGTCTGCAATACGGATTGGCTACCATTCAGTACCACAAATGCTTATCCAAATTCAGGCATTTGTTTTTGTGTCGTTTCCATCAAACGATCACAAGTTAGACTGGTACCTCTAGCAAAATACCAGGCAAGTGTATTTACAAACGCACGCTTTGGACTCGTCTCATTTTCGCAGGCTTTCTCCTCGCAGACCACGGCTACGATGTATGGGCCATGAACTCAAGGGAAGTGAGGAAATACTCAAACCACACCAATCTCTGCAGAGCGACCCCAAGTACTGGGAATGTAGGCAAGAATTACGTTACCTAATCTACTGTACCTAATGCACGTGTATTCAAAAAAGAATGCATGGTAATGTTGGTGTGAAAGTTGTCATTCGATAATGTGAAGAGAGCGCAGGGCCGATCATAATATTACTCTTTCCACATTTTTAAGATGATGGCCTAGATAGCTCCTGAGCCGCGAAACTTGAGACCGTAAATCTTTTGCAGGGCCTTACCACAAAAGGTATCCGTTTATGTGCCCCCACAAGCCGCGACAAGCCGCAAGATTGCAAGATTCAGAAGGAAGAGAAGTTGATTGTGGAAAAAAGGATTTATTAAAGTGCGTTGTCTATGTAAATTGCAAATTATGATATGTCCAATTCATCCCATGGTCATCATTATCATTACAAACTGGACTATGCCCAATGTACGCCATAGCTCTATCTCCCATATCGCTCCAGTCAACCCAAACTATGCTAGCTGCATCTATAGACACCTGAACTTTTCTTAACGTCATCTTCACACAGAACATTCTGCCGCCCCCTTGCAGGTTTTCCTCCATTGGTATCAAATTAGTTACCCTTTTTTGACCATCCATTATCCTCTCTTCGCACTATATTCCATGCTCATTTCTTTTTGATGTCCACTAAACTGTCATTTACTCAATTCATTTCTCAGACCTACTCATTTTCTATCCATAGCCTCATACAAAGATGTTCCAGTTCAGTCATTCAGTCGTGTCCGACTCTTCGTGACCCTATGGACCATTTCACGCCACGCTTTCCGGTCTCTCACTATCTTCCTAACATCACATAACTTCATCTGCAGTGCCTCGAGGATGCCATCTAACCATCGCGTTCGCTGCCTACCCCTTCTCCGGCGACCATCAACCTTTCCCAACATCAAATATTTCTCCAGCGACTCCTCTCTTCTCATCAGATGACCAAAGTAGCTGAGTTTTAACTTTAGAATTTGACCCTCCAATGAGCAGTCAGGGTTTATGGTCGACAATATCGACTGATTTGATCTACTGGCAGTCCAAGGAACTCTCACGAGTCTTCGCCAGCACCAGAATTCAAACGCGTCAATTCTTCGGCGGTCAGCCTTTTTCACAGTCCAACACTCGCATCCATACATCACCACTGGAAAGACCATAGCACGAGTTATACGGATCTTGGTTGGCAGACTAATGTCTCTGCTCTTTACTAGGCGGTCAAGGCTAACCATTGCTCTCTTTCCCAGAAGCAGGCGTCTCCTAATTTCATGGCTGCAGTCTCCTTCCGAGGTAATCTTGGAGCCCAAGAAGAGAAAATCTGTCACAGCTTCCACTTCTTGGCCATTGATGCTCCAGGACTTAATAGGGCAAGACGCCATGATCTTTGTCTTTTTGATGTTCAGTTTAAGCCCAAACTTCTCACTCTCTTCTTGTACAAAGATGAGCTGGAAATAAAAGGTGATATCATTAGCGGGATGGTAGTCATATAAATAGGATGTTTCAAAAATACTGGCGTAGCGGGTGTTCAGGAATAATTGACTACATTACTAATTCGTTGTTAATGTGGCATGACAAAAAATATAGCAACAGTACGACGTCATCAGTGTAGTGAATGTAATATGACATGGATGAGGGATAGAATATATCGGAGCAGAATGCCATAAGGCTTAAACAATGATGTCACTAATCAAATGCCTCTATTATAATGATGACTAGCAAAGAGTGATAAGGTCAACAGTACCATGACATTCATTCGACATAGGCGAGTTCAGAAAATAATAGACTTGAATGCCGTACATCAAAAGGGTGATAACATCTTGAAATCACTTGTGAGTCACATGGACGTGGAGTTTTCAGAAAGATTATAATAGCATCAAGTCACTTGAGTGACACGACTATGATAACTTGTAAAAAAGGTGATAACATTGTCAAACCCTATAACAAAGTATTAGTAACATAACCAAGAGGACTTGCTAAAATCATTATACTCTGCAATAATGTTACAAGGCCCCGAAATCAGGATGACTTGCAAGAGGTGGTCACCCATTCACATGAGAACCCCAAGCAGCACACCAGCATTGGTCCAACAATGGTTAATCACTGGAAAAGAATGGCATCAATATTGGACTGATATTGGCATTTGGGCATTTTACTTCATTCTCCATTCTTGGCCCATCTTTCGTTCCATGATTGGTCCAGTGTTCAACCAAGCTGGACCCACCAATGTAGGCACAATATTAGAGTTTCCATTCATGCACCATGATTCTTGCCAATACTGTCCAGCATTATA
>JAJIZL010063228.1:191-12727 GCA_023969395.1 Amblyomma maculatum | reverse complement strand
AAAAAAAATGCAAAGAATAACACACTGCCACTAAGAACTGCGCGTCGTAATCTCTCGACACGCTGCATACGCAATTGCGTGCAAAGTGTACTCGCCGCTACTTTTAACCCGACAGTACTAAACGTCCCTTACAGCTGAAACCCCGCCATCATCGGTGCGGTCGAAGTCATTCGTGTTCAGAGCGGAAAGTCTGTCTGGTAGAGAGAGAAGTGGCGTTACAACCACGTGACATCAGGCGGGCGATTTAAAAACCCTACAACGATAACTCAGAACAATATGGCTGACGTCAATGCACATTTGCTCCGTGCTCTACAGGGTCGTGACGTCACACGGATTTCGAATAGAATACAACATCAGATAAACTGTGAATATATAGTCCCCACATGATTAAGATGTCATTATGATGTGTAAGACAATGAACGAAATCGAATGCGTTGAGAAAGAAATCTGCTACAGGATCCTTAATTTGCGAACCGGGCACGGTGTTTATGTGCCGCGGAGGCAGGTTATTCTAAATCGGTTAAAAGATGACCCCGTCTATCTTGTGGTGAATAAAAGAACTAAAAAAATGCCTGCTCATTCGAAAGGATAGAGACGCTATCGTGTCATATCCCTATAGGCGAAATTAAAATTATCCTTACATTTTGTTTCAGTGCTTGTTTCCCGTACTAACCATTTCTTTGTTTAGGGTGAATTTCATCTGCTTAATGAGCCTTTGAATCTTATACTGTGCATAGTAAATAATATTTTACCATCATATGTTGCCGGCAAGAGTACTTTTTTCGTAATTCCAAAGACGAAATTGGTACTTAGAGTGGGCACTCAGCATAAATAGCGCTTGTTTCCATGATCTTAAGAGGGTTTATTAACTCGCGGAATTTCAATGCTGCAATCTGATCATTTTATTTCATTTCACACGAATTAATTGTCATTCTTGTAAAACGATAACCGCTGGTATTATACGCTGGAAAACTAATCATTTGCCTTTTTAAACGCTGGTACATGTTTTTTAGGCAGGAAGGCATTTCTTTGCGAGGGACACAAGAAGTAATGTCTGAAAGATTTAAGAAGCAGCAGCAATATTGAATTGCAGCTGTCCGTTTAACAGGTTCTTATTCCATCAGACAAGGAACCGGGAAGAGCCAGCTCAGGATCAGCTATAGGGACCGGACATCTGAACGGGTGGCGCCGCCTCTCGGTGCTTCGCTCAATCGCTGGAATGTGCCGGCCCCAGCCGTCATTGGAATGCGCATTGGAGCATGCTGTTTGTCGTTGGTTTGTGTGGAAATTGGAAATCCCAAGGTTTAGATGATGTGTTGAGTGAATATAGATATCCTCAAGAGAGCAGAAAGTTGGACTAGTTGTGTGAATATGTCCAGTGAAACGAAGTCTGGCCAAACAAGGCTGGCGAAACGTGGTGCGTTGTTGGCTGCACTGGCAGCTACGCAAACTCGTCGGACGCTTTTAAGTCGATTCATTTCTACAGATGTCCACACAAGCATGAGTGGCGGGTGACCGAAGTATGGTTCTTTGAAAGGCAAAGGCACGAATCTACGTATTTGGTTACTGTGTGGTCATGGAAAGTGCCGAATTTTTAAAATTCCGGTGGTTACCGGATGCTTTGTGCCTTCTGTTCCCCAGGAGTGACGGCACGAGAGTCTCAGAATCGAAGCCGCACTTCTTCCTCTGTAGTCACTTTATTGACAATTGGAAATCGAAGGAACCCAACAGCGTAAGTTACAACGCTAGCATTTCCCCGCCTGTGTACAAGAAAACCCCAGCACGGAAAAAGAAAAGGCAGCTCCACCATCGTCATTCGGGCTGCGTTACGATCTTCAGTGATGGGCAGAGACAATGTGCATGTACTTTCGCTGACACAGTCATAGATAATTTACTTTTTTCTCTTAATAGAAAGAGCAGATAGGAGACATTAACAATTCCTATTACCATGATCTTGTCCTTTTTCCTCTCTTCGTTTGTCAACCAATGAAAATGTGCTGAGAGCTCTGCGTTGATACTCTTAGAATTTGTTAACATTTGTTTGTGGCATGTCCATTTCGCCTAATAAAATCACTCATTTTACAGCTCAATCAATACCGCATGGTCACAAAATCTGCTATCGGCTTCATATTAAAGTCGAACAAGAGAAAAATACAATTTAATTTGTGGAAACGAGCATAAACTTAGCATTTTTTTTAACTTCGAAGGTAGTGTAGCAAATTTTTTGTTTGTTTTTCGCATTCACGTTGCACCTGATACGGGTTTACGTATTTTCTCAGCAGCGCCCATTACCTGTCTCGCCTAAATACAGGTGTTTCTCATTGGCGTTTTAGTGAAAGTGAGATTTCTTGATTGTGGCGTAGTAAGACAGGACCGTTTACCTCTCTCAGAAATGGCTTCTATGGCCAATGTAAACAGATATAGCGGTAGTCCGGCAAGCTGCAGTGACAAAGTTGTAAAAGGAATGGCTTTCAGTTATCCGGATTCCTTTTCGTGCAAATAGAAAGCTACCTACATGATTGTGTCCCCTCACACTCATCAGGTATTGAGGTCAGGTATCGGCCCCGCAAGATCGTGGTACGCTGAGAAAGTAGAACACGTTAGCGAACCAGCCATCAGAGGGATTCATTTAACAATATAACACTCTCTTAGTTGTAGGTGGCTTATCTTAAAACGCATCACACTGTGTGTGCGTTTCTTCTCAATTGTATTTAACAGTTTGACAGTATTGGACTACTGCCTTCAAATGTTCAAGGCAGCTGCGGTCAATCGCAATGAACTTCCTGCGCTGAGAGAATCCCTAAATAAGCAAAAATCAAATACTACCAAGGTCTCTCTATTATAGCAGGCGTCCGAAAAAATAGGGCCGCTGAGAGCAGGAAATTTTCTTTTTTTTCTTTTCACAACCTCCGCAGCATGTCGAGAGAAAAGTATATTATAGTATTTTCTAAGTCAATTATATTGTGACATATATCCCCTGCATCGCTGGAAGTTGAAGATGACAACGATCAGCAACAGTGACACAGAAGAAGACAAAGTGGTAGCAACGATTGATGCTAGAATAAGGTCGACGCTGTTGTGTTTCTGTGTTCTGTGTGCGGTGCCAGCCTGGACTAACCTTCGTGGACTAGCCTTGCCACGTATCAATATGTAGCAGCTCCGACGTATTCAACAAGAGCATTGTCGTATATGTAAAAATGATGATGATGTGATATCAGTCATTTGGCCTATATTATGATTAAGTTTTATAGTCTCAAGGCCGGGTTCAGTAAGCTATTGAAGCGTTATTGTGCAGGAAGTCCTGGAAGTATGTGTGTTTGCTTTTCCAACCATAAATAGGATCCTACTTTTGCCTTGTTTGTTTATTTTTCTCCTTTTCCAGCTCTCGTTGCAAGGTGGAAACTGGAATGTCATTTCCTATTATTCTACTCTGAATCGCTTAAGCCTAGCTATTACCAAAAAAAGACAGGTGCAGCATCTGTTTCATTTTACATGAACGCTGACCTTTACAACTACTACTACTACGGGGCCACGGCTACACGGCTCGGCGGTATTTCATCTTTAGGCGGGTTTCGACTAGACCTAATATAAGATGAACTCGCAGTGCAGGCGCAATTACCGTCTTTGAAGTCGCGTTTGCAAGCGCCTAACGAAGGTGTTCCTAGCGCATGGTGAAATCACGCGTACGGCATTTTCGAATACCTAACAGATATACCATGCCCCGGGTGGTTTCAAAAAAAAAAAAAAGAAAAGAAAACACGCACGCCCTGCCGAGGCCAGCCCTTTCCTTTTTCAAGATTTCCCGGTCGAAAAATACGCCTTGCGATTACTCAAAGCAGCTCAAAGCCACATCGCAAAACGACGGTTAGGGACATGCTAAACGCCTCGCAGAACGGAAACGACTGCGCCGCTCAGCTGCCTCGGCACTCCGCTGCTCCGGCAGTCCGCCGCGGGCGGCGCTGTTCCGCCGAGGCGACGATGGCGCCATACAACGAGCGCCCGGTCCCTATTCACGATTTTACTGAGGGCGGCGGGGAAGGGAGGGGAGTACTCTCGAACCGAGTGCTTTTCCGGCTTCCCATGGTTGCCGACTGGCAGTGGGCTGTTATATCGCCATCGGTCACCGTGTTTTGCTTTCTGTTCGTGGCTGGAAGCGTGCGTGTGCCACCTCTTGCAGTTTTCCAGACCTTGCAAAACGAATGCTGCGATGCCGTTCACGGCTCGAACATCATCTGGTCAGCATTGTGTAGTCGTGGGTTGTGGAAACAACCAGCGCAAAAGGAAAAGGATCGCCGACAGTGCTTGCGCTAAGCATGCTGCGCCCAGGTCTCAGTGCGGGTGCGACATGTTCATATTGCACCGCTTTCCAGTCGACCCCGAGTTGAGTCGTCAGTGGACTTCGCTGGTCAACAGAAAGAATTTTTTCCCGAACACAAACTCGCGCGTCTGTTCCCTGCATTTCGTCGATGGCAAGCGAACGGAGCAAAACCCACTACCGATGCTAAATCTTGGCTACGAGCGAAAGGCAAGTACGAGGCTCTCTTTCTTTTGCGTGTGTAGTAATGCATGTAATTTGCTCATTGCAAGGCGGAGATGTTTAGTTTGCTGCATTTATGTACATGAAAGCGCGTACTTTTTTTACACTTTTTTTTTTAAGCGATCACAAGACATGTTATCGGCAATGGTGCGAAATGTGCTGGTTGTCCACAGATTGAACTTAAAACGCTGGCGAGAACGCAAAATTATAGCTTCATAACTTGACCATCTCCGCATGCGAATTACAAGAGCATGTTACGTTGTATTTGTTACAGGGGATCTGCGGCGCGTTTTTTTTTTATTGTTATTATTACGCGAACACCAGGCTTGTTATCGGCAGTGGTGCGAAATGTGCTGGTTGTGCACAGATTGAACTTAAAACGCTGGCGAGAACGCAAAATTATAGTTTCATAACTTGACTACCTCTGCATGCGAATTACATGAGCGTGTTACGTTGTAATCGTTACAGGTGATCTACGGCCGCAGACGCCTGATGCGCGATGACCATGGTCCACCACATGCCAAGTGCAAGGTCAGACTGTTGAGTTTGTACAAGGAAATACTGAAACTCACTTTGCTTTCTTTGTGTTTTAGAGAAAAGATGTCCTCAGTGATGCCTCAACTGACTCATCTGACACAGAGCAGCTGACACCACAGCAGAATGTAAGAAATGCACTTTTATTATCATTTAACAACTGTGAGCCGCTCTACAGGAGTGAGCAGAAGTACAGCCAGCAAACACAATGTTTAGAAAAAAAAAACAATGCACTCCCACATGTTTGGCTCAAATAATTGCACAGCTTCAAACAACTTCACAGGATTAAAAAAATATATGGCATTGGTTACAAAGGCATTAAGTAAGACATTTGATACATTGGCAGGCTTTAGGTATGCATCTATGCTGATAACATGATACAGCAGGAAAAGGAATTTGTGTAATGCACTGGCTTTTGAGCATGATTTTAGACCATCGAGCAGTTAGTTCCCCTCACAGTGTAGCATTTGTAGGGAAAGAAGTTTTCCTAAAAGAATTCAGTGTTGAAGAGGTCTAATGCAGATTGACGTCTAGAACACACATGTATGGTACACAAAAATGTATGTAACAATTCCCACCAGAATTTTCTCAGCAAACATGCTATTTTCTAGTGAAGCATGAAAAGTGTATGGAGAAGCGTGTTAAGCATCCCATGCTGAATTATTTTAATCCAAGGTTGTTGCTGTTCAATGTATCATTACAGGTCTCATCTGACTCAGAGGATCCCATAGCAAGCCTCCCCTCAACCAGCAAACGCAATGTTAGTGTGCATTCTCTCTGATGCTTTGCACTATGTTGCAAAAATAGACTCACAACAAATGCACTTCTTTGTTAACAGGTTGTTTGTATTGAACATGACTCGTGCAGCCTGCCTTCCAACCATGAAGAGAGTGTAAGTATGCGTGATCTGAAGATTCCTGTGTGGCTAAGTTGTCATCTAATGCACTTTATTTCACAGGTCACCTGCAATGCTCAAGATGACTCTTCTACCAGCAGTGAACCAGATGTAAGCATGCATGCAAACATAAGAGGTACACAATATGCTGTAAGCCTGGAGCCTATTTTACCACTCTTGTGCTTGTCTGCAAATAGTTTGCTTCTTGCAGCCTGTTTTCCAGTTATCTGTTCTCAATTCACTTGAAATTGCAACAACAGACTTACTACTTGGCATGTCTTAAAGAATGCATGTCAATTAAACTTGTTCTGCAGCAGTAAACTGCATATTAAGTAGCATGCTGTCTAAGCTTGCAAATGCCTTTTTCAGACAAAATGCTTGCCGTTCCACCTTCTCGCAACTCTCTCCGAAAGCTGATGCTGCCTCATCTCACCCGGACGATAGCTTTGAAGCAATGCTCGTGCAAACTTCACTTTTCCAACAACTAAGCCAACCTACAGCGGCTTGATTTGAACAGCGCAGCAGCAGAGAAATGCTTTAAATTTTTGCTATTCTTTTGCAATAGGTGGCTGTTGGAAACAGCAGTATGCCACAAGAGGAAAGAGAAAAGGTAACTTGCAGGTAAATGTATTCTTGAAACAAGATACAAGTTTGTTTATTATTGCAGGTGGAGATGAACGACAACTCCACACAGTGGGAATGGGTGGAACCAGACCACACATATGCTTACACAGAACACGGTGCAAGCATTCCTCTTACCATGAGAAGCATTCTCTTTCAATACTTAACACCACAAGATGTGCATTTCTATACTGGTCTCCATGTTGATGCTTTCAACAAACTTGTTCTATTGTTGAGGGCCAATGGCACAAAAGCAACGGGAGTCTTGAGCTTAGAACAACAGCTGTTGCTCACACTTATGAGGCTCAGACTTGGACTCCTTTGTGGGGACCTTGCAAAAAGGTTCAACATTTCTGTCTCAACAGTGTCAACAATATTCTCAACTATGTTGTCCAACTTGGCTAAAGTAATGGAAGACGTAGTGGTTTGGCTGCCTCGGCCAGTAGTGTATGACAGTATGCCAGATAGCTTTGCCAAGAATGGCTACGACCGCACAACGTGCATATTTGACTGCACGGAGGCATGGCTGCAAAGGCCAAGAAAATTAATGGCTAGGGCGCAGAGCTACAGCGCATATAAAGGAGCAAATACTATAAAGTTTTTGACCGTCATTGCTCCCAATGGCCTCATCATGTTTGTATCAGATGTATTTGGCGGTAGAGCCTCTGATAAGTACATTGTTCGGAAGTGTGGTGTGGAGGACTATTTACTGCCAGGTGATGAAATTATGGCAGATCGCGGATTCAAGCTCGAGCCACATCTCGAAGCACAAGGAATCCGCATGAATGTGCCGGCCTTCACCAAAGGTATGTAGACTATGTTTTCTATATTTCACCTCTGGTTTTCTAATAATTCTCATAGTTTTTTTTATCTTTGCTTTCAGGAAAGAGCCAACTTTCCGAACAAGAAGTGACCGAAACCAGGCGAATTGCCTCACTGCGCATCCATGTAGAACGTGCGATTAATCGGATAAAGACGTACCGAATTTTTAAGCAACCTTTAGCTATCAAGTCAAGGAAGCACATTAACATGATGGTTTTTGTGTGTGCCGGGCTATGCAACTTGAAGGGCCCTCTGATAAAAGACAAGAATAAGGATTGAACTGTGATCCCTACATTGTTAGGCTTTGACACAATTATTGCAAATCATGCACATGAAGTAGAAAATGTACTAAAAAAAGACATGACCAACATTGCACAGTACAATAAACTGCTGAGGATCGCGGAGATCACATTGCAATGAGGAAGTTTCTACTGTGTGTGTTTCTTAAAAGAAAGGCAGCTTATCAACTTGGTTATATCCACTGTGCCAGAGCAGTCTTGTCAATTAGCCCGGACCTGTTTTACCTGGGTTAACCCATATGTCCTTCACACTGATGTCTCTGGCAGGTGGTACTTCGGAGGTGACATGGACAGGCTCTACTTGGTCGTCGCACTGTGCGACATTACGAAACCGCAACATGTACAGAGTAGCAGGAGCTCGGGCACTCATTTGTGATGGGAGGGTGGGAATCAGCTTCACAGATCCTTGGATCTCATAAGACATGTTACCCATAGGCCACACAGGTACATCTGTACGGCTTGGTTAAAGTGGGGCTTTACATCTGTGCCAACTGGTCTTTCAAGTAATGGGATTTCTTACATTTTATAAGTATATGAGAGATAATAGAGGCATAAAATAACAGAGTAGCAGTTAAGCGAGTATCAAATTGTATGTACATAATCGAGGAGCTGCAAATGGGAGCCATTAACGCTGTCCCGTCATACCCTTAAATGGTAGATAGTCAAAGCTGCCTTGAAATGACAGCCAGCCCTGCTGCCTGCTTTTACAGCTTAGGCACTATTATGCTCTGAAAAAAGCTTTCAAGGGTATCAACATGGGTCTCCATGAACCCTTCATCTTTCTGAATTGGAATCAAAACTCCACCTTGATCCACATGCAAGTACAAGTAGCAAACAGTGCTTCCCACCAGGTTTAGGTGCAGCTGCGCTTGAACCTGGTAGTAGTATTTATGAGATGTCTTCAGTCTACCTGCTGCATCTAAACAAAAATCTGTTTTGCTTTGCCCTTCCTTAATTATTTCACTTGGATGCGTGTTCCGCAAGCTGTACAGGCATTTCACTTCCAAAAGTGCCGTGGGGTGGCAATCGCAGTACAACAAACCATCTGGACTGCAGCCAAGATAAGGATAGTCTGGATGTATCATAAGGCCACAATCCTCAAGCCTGCCATTTGTATGCTTTGCCTTGAAACCAGCTAGAGCACGCTCTTTTGCAACGGGCTCACAGTTAATGCCATACCGCATGGCAGGGCTGGTTATGCTGTCAGCATTAAGTAGTCTCTTTAATAGAGCAGTGCAGTTTAAGCGCTTCGAGCGACAAACATCTTTAAATACTGAAGCAGTTATTCTTCCCTTTCGATGCAAAAACCACGCAGAGCAGTGTCTTTGCTGTCTTGTGGCAGCTTCAATTTTTTCTGCTGTGGTCAACGCAATACTAATCCTTTTAACCACTTGCTCACTTCCGACTGGAGTTCCAAACTGGAGGCTGCAGAGCGGTCTTTCAAAAGTAATTTCAAAGTCTCCCAGAGGCTGTTTCAGCTCCACGTTGTTAAGTGGCTCTTCACTGTTCTTTGATGGCTGGCAGGCAACCTGAAAACAATGTCTTCGTTAGTCTAGTGATAATTTTTATTAATAAATGCAAAGCATCTAAGTGAAAGACTGATTTTGACAGTTAAAGCAGCAATCAAAGGGTCATAACATTATTTGTCGGTTTGCAGACTGAGGGAAAGCTGTATTATTTTACTGTAAATAAGGAGCTTCCAAGCCTGCCAAACTGCATTCAGCAGTGGGCTTGAGATCATTACTAAAATTGCACTCCAATTTGAAATAAAGTAACAAGCACTTAAGTTATGTCCATGCATGACTAAGGCTCATGCACTTTTGTGTCATTACCTTTTCTGAATGACCTGGAACCTGTACCCTCTGGACAGTTGCTGGTGCCATATTGGGCTGCTTGCTCTTTCTGGTAGCTGTCAGTGTCTGGTGAAGGAGGGTGCCTGCATATGAAACCACACAATGCTTAGTAGCCAGTTTCATTTCATGAGAGGCATGCTCATGAACTTGCACCTGCATATATTATAGTCACTGTACTGCCTTCCCTTCCAAAAATGACAGTGCAACAAGGACGAGAAAGAGAATGGATGAGCACAGTGTTCACTTGTAACTGTAGTGATCAAAGGAGTGAAAATTAGGTTCTGATGACACAAACGCTAATATATCTCCAATTTAATAAAATTTGACTGAAGCGTGTAACTAGCACATTTCAGGGTTTGTAAACTAAATTTGGCCAATCAACTTAACATGACACATTCCCAAAATGTTGATCCCTTTTACTCTTACCGAACTATTTGTTAATATGTTCCATTTTAGTTTATCTGTACAGCATATAGCTTCACTGCACATATAGCTTTCATATAAAATGCAATCACCTCTTTTTAAGGAGCACCGCAATATGCCCAGCGCGTAGCTTTTTTTTTTTTTTTACATGAAAAGCAGGGTTCTTTCTCTCCTAGGAGTATACAAACAAATAAAATCTTACCAGCCAGCCAGAGTACTCAAGAGTGGTTTCCCTTCACTTAAAAGGGAATTAAAATTTTGCTACTGGTGTCCTGTATCGCTCATAATAAAAAACTTATTAGCCACACACCCATTAAGAGGAATATGCTTAGATTCAGAAAAAGATTTTATGGTGAATGTATGCTCGCAAACAGATTCTTCATGGTGAGAAGATTAACATTTGCTCCATTTCTGAAAATGATGACTGCCTATTACAAACTGAGAGGCAAACTCATTCCATGCTGTACAAATGCTCTATTTTTTTTCAATCAGTATTTACTTGAGTCGGCACTGCACTTGTCTGTGCATTGTTTGTAGTACTCATTGTGCTGTTGAATTTCTAGGAATGAATGCCAGTGATATTGACCAGTTTGCCCCTTCATTGTTGCAAAGCCTTACTCATCCTAACGCGACAATTAACAATGTTACCTGATATTGACGAGCAACAAGGCACAGTTATAACACCAGTAGTCAGCTTATTTGACATGGATATGTGTCATCTCAACAGCACTTACCAGAAACATTGAAAAGCTTGCCATATGGTGACTTCTCAACATGGCCCATGAGTTCTTCTTTGTTCGAAAAATGTTTAATCTTTCGGGTCGGCCTTGGGTCGTGTGTGTTTACGGGGTCCACCGTTGATCTTTTAAGTTTAAAAGTCATAGAATTGAGGAGAGCCGGCTCAACATTTCTTTTCGTACCTCGATTCCATGCCGCTGCCTTATCGGTGCAAGAGCTGCCGGTGATTCCTAGCTGGACGCCCATCTCCAGCTTCCACAACAGGGCGCCAACATGGCTACAAACTCGTGCCCTTCCAGCCATGCACGAGCAGCCAGCTGTGACCACTTGTCCCTCTTTTCGTAAACAGGCCCATGACAACCATGGCCTTTTGTTGACTGCCTGTGAAGGACGTATATCTGCCTTCACATATACAATATTAGGAGCTGCTTCATGGCTCAGCACCTGGCCCACCCAGCCACACTGCAGCTGATTGTAGGATTCGAGGCTTTTGTATGCCTCTGCCTCTTTTAGGTCACAGGCCTTCATTCTAATTAAATAGCACACAATATGAGCACTTGTTATGTCCGGCCATAATTTGGTGTCATCAGTCCATTGCTGAACAAACAGCGGATGAATATGGGTGCCACCATCTGAAAAAAAAAAAAAAATTAAAGGTTATTAATATACAGACACCTGCAAAGGCCCGCACATATGCAACCACAGCCGCAGCTCAATTGTAGATTAGTACGGTCATGAGTTCGACATATCTTGGAGTTGTTTCTGCCTCCTCAAAACTGCAACTGTTGCAAAAAAAAAAAAGAAACGGTTCCTTGCCTGAATACAAGGCACACAAACCTAATCGGTCGCGCAAAGGCGACAGGAGCTGCCAATCGTACGCACATTTAGATCACTAGGCAGACTATCAACCAGCATTTACTTTCACACATCATCATACATACTGCTCTTACAACCAGACACGGTAGTGTAGTCAGCGCAAGAAAGCGTGGAGTCATCCCATATAGTCCTTTTCAATTTCACATTTCATGGTACGGCGAGTATTTTCACAATATAAAGGCACGGATACGCAAGACGAAGGTTACCACAAGAGCACGCGTAGTGACCAAGCTAGCTCGGATAAACTATTAAGAAAAAATTACGCGTAGTAGCGCAGTACATATGAAATGCGGCCAAAGATAAACTGTGCGCGGGCTGTCGGAAGTCCGGAACGCTAACTCATCAATGTCGCTCAGGAAAACGCAGTTAGCTCCGACGACGCCATCGTCTTTCTTTCCATTGAATGTCAGGTGACCCGTAGCAAACACAAACCGCAGCACGTCAGCTAACCGCTAACAAAAAGTGCTTACTTTCAGTATTTTAGTAGTAAGCAGTGACACTCACCGATTATGATCGTTTGCTCCGTCGATACAGTAGCTGCCGGCTGGCTGCTTGGACCACCGCCGCTTGCTGCCGCTTGCGCCATAGAGCACGCAAACGGTTGCGGTTTTTAGCTAACCGCTGCTATGTTTTTGTATTTGGGTTGCCAGCAGATGCTTGCAGGTTCGCGCGTTTCGCTCCGGCCACGGTTTCAGAGGTATCGCAGTATCACGAAGCAGCCCCACATACAATACGCAGCCCCAGTAACAGCCCGTAATGGCGGCGACGCTACGCGGCGCTGGAATCTAGCAATATGGCGGACTCCAGGTATCGAAACTAAAATTGTGTATAGAACACTCAGCCACGAGTTCGATGCTTGAAAGCGGTACAAAAGCGCTTCTAGTGAATGCGGTGTTGCCTTAGAAACGTGCCGTAGAACGTTATACTGTGGTGTATAT
>JAJIZL010063224.1:0-15301 GCA_023969395.1 Amblyomma maculatum | reverse complement strand
AATCATACATTCCCCTGCATGCCCAAATTGCCCAGAACACTATGCAAACTTGGAGCATTGCATCTTTTCATGCCCTGTCGCCCTCCAATCTCCTCACTTTCCACACCCTCCTCCTCCAACGTGGCGGGCTTGGTTAGCCTCTGACCAGCTGCAACATCAGTTGGCCTTGGTGACCCTGGCTCAGGACATTCTTAACGCTTAATGCAATGCGTTAAATAAAGTTATTTCCTCCTCCTCCTATCAAACGACGACTTGAAATGACGAACTGTGGCAAACGATGAGAGGCAAATGATAGGAGAAGGGTAGGCTTTCGCCGTCCTCCGCTTAAGAGACATCTAAGAGACCCTCTAACTTTATCTGCTGAGCTCGGTTCAGGCAAAGACAGCAGCGAGGAGTGGAAAATGCACTCGCTTCCTCTGAAATGAAAGCGGCGTTGAGGTTAAAAAGTCCAGATGCTGAAGCATAATGCCCTATCAGCTGCCATTGAATTTGCTACAAGGGAAAGCAGATTGGACTTGTTGGTGATTAATTATAGGTTAACCGTGCAAACAACGTTACGGGAACACAGGAGAAGAAGACGGCACAACCGCTCTAATTGTGTCGTCCTCTTTTCCTTTGTTCCGTCACGTTGTTTAACCTATTTTGTTATCAGGGAGCTGGCCCGTGAACTAGGATTTTTAACGATGTGTTGTGAAGCAGATCAACACGATGAGGCAGCACCAGAAGCTTTTCTCGTTAGTTATGTTGTGAGAACATAAAAGAAAAAGCTACGAAGGTTTTTTTTTATATATATATAAGCATGCAATTTGTTCTAAATTTTGCCGCGCTAGTCTGAGTGGCCTTGCAAGTAAAGGAGCCTGTGCATACAACATTTGTTTATACTGTTGAGACTGTTTGAGCCGATGCGATAAAATGAAAAGCCACGTTCCACAGAAAATCCGGCGCCCGCTCTGTTGGCGGATCGGAAAAAAACCTCTCTGGTAAGAGGCACTTTATTTGGTGATATGACCAGACACCTTCGGCGCAATGAGAACACATGACATGTTCAATGTGGCAGGAGCTGCCAAACAAGAGAGAGTCAATAAGATGTAAGGGTGAACTGGGAATTATTGAAAGCAGGACCCTTAGATCCCAATTGTCAGGCACACTATACTCCTATAGGGCACGTTCGTTGGGCTTCGGTAAAGAGGGGCTTTATATATAGTATGTGTAGGGTGCTATTTCATATAATGCGGTGGTTTAAGGCTGCATTCTAGTGATATGCGACAGAGGCAGCAATTACGGGATACGGTGAATAACCAGGTAGCAAAATGCGGGCACTCTAACGAGGCTCCTCAAGGAGACTTAAGAACCCCAAGTTTTGTTTCTCACTACCAGGTTGTTGATTAATTTATGCGATATTTAGTAATGGTTTTGAGGCGACATGCCAGTCGGGCAAGAGCCTGTTGCAGGAAATATGAGTCAACTGGACCAGTTACAGATTAATGAAAATCAAGGACAATGGAAACTTGATGTACCCCGCAAAGGAAGTAAGTAATCAAGCTTTGTTAGCTTACGAGCACCTTCATTCAAAGGGTGATAAGTCTGAAGAGGTCCGGCGAAGTAGCAAGCTGTGTAAACGTTTGGTTTCATCATTGTTTTCTCACTGTACACAGTACCTGCAGCTAATCTATAAAAACAATGATCGTGCCCATGCTGAGACGCTATGCAAGATATCATTAAGTTGCTGCCCCCACTGATAGCGAGCTGGGCTGGAAATGTCAACGCAACAGTGGAGCGATGTTTAATGGCTATGGGATAAACCTCTCTCAAGAAAGGTTTTCCGTCTGCAATTGGTAATTTTCTTCCTTTTTTTTTGTATGGCCATTAAATAAACGTACTCGGCTGATCGCTGAATCTGGGCTGCAGTTGCGCTCTGACGCGTGAACATTCTTGTGATCAAAGCTAAGAGTTTCACAACAGCAACACTCGATGCGCGTTCTTCCATTGAAAATTACGAACTAGCAAAATTGTATGGGTTTGTAAGCAGCCAATAAAAATAGTAATAAAAACTTTCGGCGCATATACGTAGCACCTTGAGGCTGACCGGCTCTATCAAGCGCGCTTACTTTGTCCGGTCATGCAAAATGCGGGAAGCCATGACGGATACCGTTCTGGCGTACAAAGTTTAAGGTCTCCAACTGAGTCGAAGATCCCAGGTTATCATCTAGATTTAACCTAATAAACGTCTTCATATTTCCACCGTAATATTTGTCACAGTGAGATAGAAAGGTTGGTTGCATGTCGCATTTTCACAAAGGTTGCTCATAGTAGGACATTTTTTTCTTGGATAGCGCTGGCAGCTTAGAACAGGTTGACATCAATTTGTGTATAAAGCTGTATGCAGGAATGAGTAAATGGTGTGAAAATGACACACGGAATTCGCGACATAGTTAATTAAGTGGTTATGCATTAGGCTACCATGGCAGCGGAACAGCTTCGAATTGTTCACAGCCGGATCACATTTTAATGGGACGAACAACTGGATCCGAATGCAACATCACGGTAATGCGAGCTCTCCAATCGAGTGGCCTTGAACCACCGTCACAATAAGTTTTTCGGGGAACACTTCAGTATCACGGCCGCTCGATGGAAGCGCACTGGTACGCTTCCATCGAGCGGCCGTGCCAGGACTAATCTATGCAGATAATATAGTACTGATGGCTGACAACAGGGTAGATTTGCAGGAGTTGATGGATATCTGCGGTACAGAGGGAGATAAGTTAGGTCTGCAGTTTAGCAAGGAAAAATCGGCAGTCATGATTTTTAATGATAATGAGGCCGGCGAACACATGAGGACATGCTGGAAGTAGTGGATAAGTACAAGTATCTTGGGGTGTGGATAAATACTGGAGCTGAATACCTAACGGAGCATGAAAAATATGCGACAGCTAAGGGAAGTATAGAAACGCAGCCGTCATGAAAAACAGGGCGCTGTGGAATTACAATAGGTATGAAGTGGTGCGAGAGATTTGGAAAGGGGTGATGGTTCCTAGTCTGACTTTTGCCAATGCAGTCCTGTGTATGAGATGAGAGGTCCTAGCACGGTTGGAAATTAAGCAGCGCGGGGTGGGTAGGCTTGCTTTGGGAGCTCATGGGAATACCCCAAACCAGGGTGTGCAGGGTGACCCGGGATGGTCTTCTTTTGAGAGCAGGGAAGCTGGCAGCAAGACAGCGTTTGAGCAACGATTGAGAAAAATGGGAGAAAAGCGGTGGGCTAGGAAAGTCTTCAGCTACCTCTACATGAGATGGTGACACAAGATGGAGAAGGCGAACAAGAAAATTGGCAAGCAAATATTTGGACAGCAGTAGGGGGACCAGCCAGGAATTATCAATTAAGAAAAAGGTTAAGGAAACAAAGAGGGGTCTGTGGAAAACAGGGATGGAGACTAAATCAGCATTAGAAATGTACCGAACTTTCAAGCAGGAAATAGCCAAAGAAAACATTTGCGATAATTCTAGGGGCAGCCCATTGTTGTTCGAGGCTAGGACAGGAGTATTGCGGACTAAGACGTACAGAGTCAAGTACCAAGAGATAGACACGCTGTGCAGGGTGTGTGGGGAGGATGAGGAAACGCCTGAACACTTAATAATTTCCTGTAAAGGGCTCCGCCCTATAGTTCAAGGCAATGGGCCAGATTTAGCCAAAGCATTGGGGTTTAAGGATAATGAAGGGTAGAAATAACCAAACGAAGGTTAGCTGATTGGTGGCTGAAAGGAAGGCAAGAATAGGTCCGCACTATATATTACTATTCACGGCTAGGCGGCCTGTGGCGCCGCCGCTCGATTCAAAGGGTTCAGCCTTATCCATCCATCCATCCATCCATCCATCCATCCATCCATCCATCCATCCTTTCGCAGTGCACACGCCCATTCTCACTGGTTCCTCTTTATCACATATGATGGTATTTTAGAAGACAAATTGGAATAATTTATACGGTAGTGTGAGAGTGCCGATCCGGAGCTATATGTTCCACGCCATACCTCGAAACTGAGACATTAAGAAAAGCGCTTCTAATTAGGCGACGACGGAGGCCGTTTATTCGTAATCTGTGATCACTATATCGTTTGACGCGAATAGCCAGACTTCATGCACTGCGTGAAAAGGCTGCCCAGGCTTGCAAATTTTTGCGTGTAATTGATGCAATCTGCGCAGCGCAGAAGTGAACGTGAGACCCACTGCGTTACCCTCTAAGGTTAGAGTGCTTCTATGCACTGAAAATATGACTAATTTATTTGCATGACAGAATTTACGCCCTGAAAGAGCACTCTACAAAACACAGACCAGGGAGTAACGCAAGAAAGAGTGCTTAATTGTGAGTCACAGCATTAGCAAGTGAACGCATAACACAAACGCGTTCTCCAAGGTAATGCGCCGCTTCGAAGCCAAAGCTGTCGTAATGTAGTTATAATTATACTGCAGCCATGTACAGTGCAACGGCAGGACGCAAAAGCTACGTGTGCTGGCCGCTCCATGCTTTCGCACCGCTTTTAGCAGACGACGCGCGCAAGAATTGACTGCAGCGCCGCTAGTTCTTGCGACGGCCACCTTATGACCCGCACGCCGCTGGATCCAACTGGCTGTGTCCCTGGGTGCTGCCGCTGCGGGTTGTACGGTTCTATTTGGGATGGGAGAGGTGTAGTTGTTGAAACGCTCCTTGTCTAATGCTCTACAGCTGCGCCCGACTGAAGTAAACAGTCTTTATTGTTTCACGAAGCGTTCACGAGATGACATCGCTACTGAGAGGTAAACATGTCAACTTTCTGTTCCTCGCTGCTGTCCTTCGCTGTGCAACATAGCTGTTGCAGCAAATTTCAAAGTACTGACGGACTGGCTTGTTGAGCGCTCGAGATGTGGTGGGCGAAGCTAAAGATTCGAGATGCGAACTAAAGCACGCAGACATTGATTTCCACGGACAATATTTGCGCTCACGGGTGCCGCATAGCTGCACGATCGAACGATAAAATAACGAGCTCAGTAACTGCAACAAAGCAATTGCAGTAAGGTTTCACTTGTTTTGTTCCCAACACACTTCTCCAGCGCTCTAAACCATCCTGTATCAGGATCCATGCGCGGCTTCTGGCGAATGAACCCGGATGCAAAGCGATAAGATAGGACGTGCCCTCCGCCTGTGCCCTCCAGCAGTTTTCCTCGTTTCACCGTCATTGCATAATCGTATTCCTTTGTTGCGTCTGAAAACATTCCTTGAGTGACCGCTGAAGGAGAAGCAGTTGACGTCGAAGTGACCCGAAACAGTTTTTCGCGACTGTTTGGTGTGTAGCACAAAATCTGTAGCTGTGAGAAGGTATTGGCCACAAATTTATTAATGCTGCGGTCAAGTGCATGCAGGAAGCACAGTCATGGTACAATGCGGTAATTTAGTCGGTGCAACTTGTGCAACCTTGTGGTGTGAAAGCTACCGGGAGACACTTGCTTTCTTTTAAACCTAGTGGGGCTCAAGATATGTATACAGGAGGAAAACTAGTGGCCATTGCTGAAGGAAAAAATTTGAAAGCTCCCTTGTTATATACATATATCTATTAGAGTGCTAGTTTTTACGTCATTCGACAAACGTAAAACAAGGTATTAAGATGGGCAACTAACATCTCTTTTATAGCTTTCCACTGTCTGAATTGTAGATTGTGTTTGCTGGCAGTGGTATGAGAAAGTAAGGATCCATTTTTCTAGTAGTGGTGGAGGTTGACAGCCATACTTCCTTTATTTCATTTAAACTGAGTGGAGGGTCTGTTTGAGAAAGGACTTATTTAATGAAGGGTTCATTGTTCTGCCAGTACAAATTTCAGTGACAATGCAATAGGTGAAAAACATTTGGCAGGCACATTTAAAACTGTTTCTGCGCATAAGTGTGAAAGCATCACAGTCCCGCAGTTCAAATGTTTTAAAGTGAGGTTTTCGACATACAAAAAAGTTGTCTCTGCTGTTATCGTATTGGTGTCTATGTTCATATATTCCTTGTAGACTACCATGCTTCACAAAGCACATGAGAACCATGTTTGCCAAAGACTTGGTTTGGAGGCATTCAATTGACGGTACACGTGCTCTTGGTTTAATCCCTGTCAGAAGCTAGCCTCCAGCTAGACTAGTGCATGTGTAATGTGTAGTAGTCCGATAGAGGATGACTCCACATGAGTACTGAGGGATAGAAGGAAAGAGGTAAAAAGAAATAAATCTGACTCTTGCCAAAATGGAAAATACAGGAAGCTAAAAAGAAATATGAAAAAAACAGTGATGGTAAAAGTTTAGCTGCATGCAACTAGAAATCGTACGACATGGCAAATGGTTGCATCACAATTTTGATGCGAATGTTGGCAAAACTGGTGCCATGTTGAGACCAGCCAGTATGCAGAGTGTCCAAGCTAACTTTACCCTAGTGTTCATTTGAGGTAGGCCAGAGAAACCACTTGTATGCAGCTGCCATCCATTTGGTGCACCACAGGCAATTTTCTCGTTGCAATTAACTAATTAGTAATTAAGATAATTTTGCTAATTTATTAACCACTGCCTTTAGAAATAAATGGGATTTGCAGAGCTGGAGAGCACCTTCTGAAACCCCTATTCCATTTATTTCCGATAAATAAAGTCTCATGTGTACCTTTTTTCCAAGCTCTAAAGAAAGCCCGCAAAATAAAAAAATATCACGTGACTGGCGCATTCGTGTGCCACGATTGTGGTGCTGTCAACCAGGATTTGAGTGAACGAAATCAGCTGCAGCCATGGCCTGCAGCAGTAGGCCGATAAGTCTGCGATGATTTCTTCATCCGTTTCAGGTAGTCTGTGCATGTGACAGTGCAAGTTGCAGTGGGATCCTTGCACTGGCTGCAACCATCGCCAACATATCAGCCTACCGGTAGAACTGGGCTGTCGAGTCATGGCCGCAGCTAATTTTGTTCACTCAAACCACGATTGGGAGCACCATAATCGTGGTGCGCGAATGCGTTAGTCACGTTATATTTTTGCATTTCACGGGCTCTTTTTCCAACTTGAACAAAAAATACACATGAGGCTTTCTTTATCGCAAATGAATGGAATGGGGGCTCTCAGACTTTGAAATCACATTTATTGTCTAAAGGCAATAATTAGTTAATTGCAAAATAAAAAATTGTCTGAGGTGTGCCAGATGGCTGGCAGCCGTTTTTTCTGGCCTATCTTAAATGTTTTATTTTTTAATCCTTGGCTAAAATTGACTTGGACACCCTGTATATAGATGAACAACTTGTAGATGTTTATCTAGAGTGGAGGAGCCTGTATGCATCCCATGATGCATCATGGAAGCTCTGATTACTTTGTGTGTCATACGGCCACTTGGTGACATCACCTTTTTTTTTGCCATTGATGGGAGTTTTATGATCATCATGCATGCATGAACGTCGCTGTTGGCTTTTCTCATGATAAGACAAATGCTTTTGCTTTAAAATGGCAATGCCAGTTTTTTCTCTATACAGGTGCCATTAATGTTATCCAGTTGCAGTCTGGGGAGGAGGGTCGAACAGTAGAGTAGGCTAACATCCGACTTAGCTGCATCACATGAGCAATGCGCATTGTGACAGACGGTCATGTACAATCATGGGTAAAAGTGGTATACAACATGAAGCCAAAGGCAGAGCTCAGGAAAACTGCATCGAAGTACCATCTTGTGACAGGGATCGAGATAGCGGCACATGCATGTTGATAAAATGGGGCAATGCCAAAATTATTACGATCCTAGATAGCTATTGCTAGACGATGCTACAGTGCAGTTTTCCCGAGCTTTCTCCACTGGCTGCATGTTGTATACGACTTTTGCACATGACTGTATCTGTCCATCCATAATGCCACAAAGCTTGGAAATAGGGCAGTAATAGTTTTACCGTAAAAGACCGCAAGAAAAGCTTCAGCCCACTAGTTCATGCTGCCCAAAGTTCATGGTCTAAAGAAGATTATTGCAGCAGAAGTGGACATGTGAGCCGACTCCTCCCTTTTGTACAGAAGAAAACATAGTATGTTCCTGGGTGGTTTGATTTTTTTGCTTTTATAGCTTAGTAATTTGGAAAACTTTGAAAGAGCGCAAACACACACAACCACTAAAGACAAGAGACGAGACACAAGCGCCGACTGTCAACTGATTATTATTGGAGCAAGGTAACACCTATATACACAGCTTACATAAGATAAGAGGTTTCAGTAACGCACGTGCGAGCAAGAGACACTGGGAAAAACTCGAAAAACCAAAAAAAGCAAGATGCTCAAGGGGTGAACATATTAGTCGCATCTAAAAAACAAACCTCAGCGTTTAAGAGAGATATCGAAGGCTTGCTAATGCATCTGTTGCCATATTTCGTGATATGAAAGGCTTCCAAGCTGAGACGGGCTGTCTTATCAATGCTCTTGCCGAGAATCTTCGTCTCATTAAATCGGGCCACGCAACCACTGCAATCACTAATATGCGCAACTAAATGTGCGTACTTGTCTTTAAAATTCTTAACATTTCTTGAATGTTACACAGGAATCCAAAGGTGCTGCACAGATTATGACAGTTTTCAGCACCACATGGTGGGACAGCGCTATATAGTCTGACCAGTCTAGGTGGTCCTGGGAGGGTGAGCATGAGGTGTCATGGCACAGTGCATGAGAGCACTGCACAAGTTCACAGTGTTTAAAAAGGGAGAGGGGGGGAGAGAACATTGTGTTTACCCACAATAGTTTAAACGAATGCTAATAAGCCCTGTGGGTTTCCGCACTACTACTGCGTGCAAACAAACCATCACAAGTGGCACTTGGTTTTTGTCTCGTGTATGTTCCAGGGGTGTACATTGTGGGGGCCAAGCGCACGCCCTTTGGCACCATGGGAGGGAAGTTGAAAGACCACACACCAACACAGCTGGCTGTGGTTGCTGGCAAAGCAGCACTAGAGAGTGCGGGAGTGAAGCCAGAGAATGTTGATGTCTGTGTTGGTGGCATTGTTAACCAGGTAAGTGGTAATTTTTGTATAGTACTCGCTCAAGTTGTAATTAAGCAAGGGAGGAGACTTACACTTCCTGTTTGCTAAGTATGAGAATAATTAATGAATATCTGGGCCGGTGCACTTGTCTCATGCACAACTAACTTAGTTGCAGCAGCATTCACAATGACACTGCGACTGACTCTCAACTAGTCTGAGACTCTTTCATTGACAAGATACCTGAAGGCACAATTCTGCAAGTGTCAAGAAATCAAATCAGTGAAACAATTCTGCAGTGTCACTCAATGACCTTCTGTGTCATCCTTCAGAAGGTTCTGGATAGTAAAGGATCATACGTGTAGTGCACAGAGTAGTGACACTGGAGCTATGAAATTCCAGGATGTGTTGCAGCATATCGAAGCTGTGACCTGAAATTAAAAAGTAGGATTGTTCTCTTTTTTATTTGTTTAGTGTTGTGCGATGCAAGGCTACTTACTGTCAACCATTTCTGCTCACTGTTGAGGTTTAGATAGGCTAGAAGTCAAGTCACTCAGCTGGAGACACACTGTTACTGGTTGTTAGAAAAAGTTCAGTCGGTACGCATTCATTGTTGCAAAGCTACAGTGATACATGGAAACTAGCAAAGGAAACAAGCTGGATGACACGACTCAGTCAGTGTCCATGTAATGACGCTGCTTTTCAATGATGAATTTGCAATCAAAAATTTGATCTGGCCTAGTCAATTTATGCTGCTAGTAGAAAGGGCACAAATAGTCAAGAACAATGAGTTACGCAAGACCTTCTAGGCCCACAGCAAGGCTTTAATGTGTCTTTTTTGTTCATTCAGCCTTCTTTTAGATTCTTTGGTGTGTTAGGTTGGCATTTGTTGGGATTTTTCTCTTTTGACCAGGTTGCAGCAAAGGACAGCCCCTACTGCTCCCGGCACGTTGCCCTGCACTGCGGTCTGCCACAAAAGACGCCATGTCTCAATGTAAACCGGCTGTGTGGCTCCGGCTTTCAAGCGGCTGTCAACGGAGTACAGGTGAGCGCATAGCGGGCTTTGTTTTAACTATATACCAAATGCTAGAGTGAAGACCAGACACTATATATTAAGATCGTAAAGCCAAAAAGTGGACAAGCTTGGCACTTCATGTTGTTCCGTCTTTCTTGGTAGGTATTTCCTACATCTAACATGGTTATTAATAGTTTTCAGAAAACCGGGCATATTTGCTGGCATGAAAACATGCTGGCTGTACTTCGTGCTCCTTCTGATTTGTGCGGGACTTATTTGAATATTTTGTTATGTGATTGTGTTCCCTCATACTTACCTATTGAATGCAGCTTGGCATAAAGAAATGCTTCAAGTGACTGGTAGGACTACGTAATTTAAAGTGTTGTCAGCCTGCCAGAAATAATTACTGCTGCGGTAGGACATTGTGCGTAGGAGCATCAGATGAGGACTGTGTCATCCTTCAATATAAGCTTCAAAAATGCTGTAATGTATTGCATTGCTTTGGTTCTTAATTTATCTCTTAGTCTGATGCAGGCATGCATTTTTTTTTACTTGTATCTGTTGCACTTATGCTGTTACCATATGCAAGTGTGTTTATCATCCATGTCGTAGTTTGTAACTTGTGCACTCTTTAATGTTACTGACTATAAATGTTGCTACAGTTCTGCTAAATTTCACTTTGTTTTCAGATTTGGCCTAGTGCTGTACTTCGAACATGGACAATTTGCACTCTTGGTTAATTCAAATAAATTTCAAAATTTTGATTGGCTAGGTCTATCTTATATTCATTTTAAATTAATAATATAATAATAATTGGCTGTCAGGAAAGGAAAGGCGCAGTATCTGTCGCACTTTTTCTGTTGACACCTGAACCTCACCATAAGGGAAGGGAGGAAAGTGGGAGTGAAAATAGAAAGAAAAAGAAGTGCCGTAGTGGAGGGCTTCGGAGTAATTTCGACTACCTGGGGATCTTTAACATGCACTGATATCGCATAATAAGGGCTCTTTTTTTTTTTTTCTACAATTCCTTGAGGTCCGAGTTAATATGGTTTGACTCTAGTCAGAAACCTGTGCCTTACTAATAACTTTTTCAGTCATACAACCAGTTGGAGAATGCTGGTTAAGCAAGCAAATCAGTGCCTTTCACCCATATAAAATGTTGCACAAACACTTTCAGCAATGCTTGCATCGAGAAAGAGTTCCGAAATATTGTTTTATGCATAAACACCCATAAAGCAAATTAATATAGTTCACCTAAATAGACGGTAGAATGTAGTCTGCTCTTCTTAATCTAGCAAAAAATTTCCTACACGCATGCGCTCTCGGTCACTTATTGTGTATAAATGTAGGATGTCAGCAGTGTGTTTCTTTCTATTTCCGTGTCATTTATGTAGCACTGAATAGCTTGTTACGAAATTGATATAATAGTCTTGCATCATGTTAAGACACACTCATGATATCTCGAACAGCAATCTCTGGTCCCTTTGAATTAATACTAGTAAGTCTACACTAAAACTGCCAAATTTCGGCACATCTGCCCTATTACATAGTTTTGCTTACTAGCATAATCAAGGCGCTTTGGCCTTAAAAGGTGATCATGATGCTCTGGGATGGGTGCAAAAAATTTATGAAAAGCACAGCTTGAGTAAAAGCTATGGAAAATTATTTATGTGGATAAATGCTTCATAGGTGCTTTTGCAGCTTTTAGTTTCAGGTTCTAACGAATCTTTATTGAACACGTAACACACTTCTTCCTGTGAGTAGTGATGGTGGGCCTGTAAGTTCCACCGCCACACACTGCAGTTCATTATAGCACAGTCCATCTGACCAACATTCAAGGGCTGCTTTTACTCTCAGACCTCCACTAAATTTGGAGACCCGTATACCAGGACCATAATTGTAAATGAGTGTAGCTACTGCCCATTATCAACAGTTTAAATAACAGAATTCGAGATTAGATAGCGATGTTTAAGTGTCCATGAAGTGTGTTTGTACATTATAGAACCAATTCGTTCTCTGGGTCATAAATGTTGCAATTGGGCATGCAAAACAAGGCAGCTATTGGCTGTTGAGTTGCAATGCATTTCTCACACTGTTCACTTTCTCCCGCCAATACTGGTCCATTCATGTTTTCCTTTATTCAGTGTAGCAGAGCGCCTTCGTAGCAATGCAATGCAGCCTTTATGACAAGGCGCGAGCCTAATTAAGAACTTTCTAGTGACTTAAAATTTCCAGTTTCTTATGGCCTTTCCACCTGTGCAAAGAGCAGAGAAGCGCTTGCATGCCTATGATGGGGTAGTGCATGTCAAAAAGCTTCATTTCAACACGTTCGTGAAAAGACTGCACACTCAACAGGTCTAATAAATATTTCTTATGTTAGTCGTGCACTCCACAGTTGGTTTTTTTCCTCTCTCTTTCTCTATTTCAAGAAACTGAAATTAATGGAGCTCTTTTTTTTTCATCTCAACAGTTCAGCTCATGACACCAAGAAAGTGGACCTACATATGCGTGCATTAATTACATTTGATTGCCCGTGATGACATTGCCATGGGCTCCTTTTTGTTTTGTTTTTCTCAGTTTATGTGCTTCGCATTTTATGCTTGAAATATGTCTCCAAGAAACTGTGCCTAGTAGTGCTTTGTTTTATCTTTTTGACTGCAGCAGTTTCCTAAACAGTCCAGGGGAATAACCGTAGGGCTCACCGCCCAAACATTTTCTTAGTGCAGCATACCCCCATTCTTTCTGCTTTCTTTTTACATATATGTGTGTGCGCGTTTTATTTTTCTTTAACCGCCATTGTATAACACCCCTGAAAAATATGTATTTCTGGCTATGCCACTGAGGGCCAGTATACTGAATTTTTATACACCGCAGTTCATTTTCCGGGCAATCGATGCTCCTTGCACAAATGAGCAGTGCCAAGCTGTAGTACAAGAGAAAGCTTCACACCATTTTTAAAACTCATGGGGTGCACTTAATTATGTGCAGAAATCTGAAAACATTTCAGATCCTCGGCTTAGTTTCGTTATGAGCTTGTTCTGCATTTTGTTACTTTTGCGAAGTGTTACAAATTTACCTTTACTTTACATCACTTGCTTTATTTTTTTTTTCAATATCTGCTCTTATTGTTTTTATTTTGTTTTAGTTTTTGCGCATTTTTTTTTAAATTTCATTTTACTTGAGTGATTACATTTTGTTATCAGTTTTTTTTTTTTTTTTTAATTTCCTCAAATTTTCTGCAGTGTCCTTATGCTTGACAAGGAGAATTATGAACATGTTCTGAGGACATGGGTGCAGAGTAGAGGTTTGCATGCTTAGCTGGGGAAAGGAAGGATGGCGATTTGAGTCTCGGCGTAGACATTTTTTTTCTCTTATTTATTGACTGCAGAATGTGGACATGCTCTTGTCCACACATCCTTTCTACTGCTCGTGGTGACACGCTCAAATGACGCCACTCACGAGGCAAGAAATGCTCTTGCATTAAAAGTAAATTTACATTTACAGGATGGGAATATTCCCTCCTGTTTTATAGGCAGCATCTGCAAACCTCTGCATTGCCCCAATAGTGACGGCTCCCTACCAAAGTTAGGGACGTAGTTTTACACCAGTGCAAAGGACACGGTAGAACACCTTCGGTCTGGTTCTATGTCTGTTGTGCTATTCTGAGAAACGACTGTATTGAGGATAAAAATGTTGCACTAACTGAGGCACACAGTCAGGAATTGCAGCTAAAAGCATCATGTTAGAGTAGAATAATAAAAGTAAAGAGATGACATTACAATCTATACAGGTAGGAACCCTGCTTTCCAAAACCAACCCTGGCAGGTCTCATTAATACAATTTTCTTGCACGCTAAACTAAATAATCTTGGGTGGTCTACATTACTGTGTAGCTCTCCACTCTTGCACAGTTCTTGTACAGCTTTGAGATCTTAAATGCCCCTTGCTGTACCATACCGTACGATACCAAACTATACTGTACCTTGTCTTAGTACACCACAGTGGGCCCCGCCGTGGTGGGGCAGTGGTTAGGGCACTTGTCTTCTGTGTCCAAGGATATCCTGGCCACAGCAGCCAGTTTTCGGTGGAGACGAAAAGCAAGGCGCCCGCGTGCTGTGCGATGTCGGGGCACGTTAAAGAACCCCAGATGATCGAAATTTCCGGAGCCCTCCACTACGGCGTCTATCATAGTCTGAATCACATTAGGACATAACACCCCACAAACCAAACCAAACCTTCTTGCCTGCAGGAAATCCTTCTTGGAAATGCAGAGATTGCACTGACATTTGGCAGTGAGAACATGAGTCTGAGCCCTTTCATCCTCAGGGATGCCAGGTTTGGGGTGAAGTTTGGACTCCAGCCTGAGGTATGAACACATTCGTTTGCTTTTCGCTACATGTTGGCTCGCATTCATCCATATTGGAGAAAAGAAAACAACTAAAAGGTTGACATTACAGAGATTTAAGGGTGATTTAGACCTGTTTAACTCATCTTTGCATTACCGCTGTTTATGCAAGCAAACAACTGCCGAGAGGCTGTAGCTCTCTGGGAAAAAGTTTTTATTTTATCTTAGCGTTAATTTTTTTCTGACGCATTTGAACACGTTTGGTAAAGAAAAGCGGCCAGATATTTCTTATTGAGTGGCATGATCGGTGTTTTCAAAGCAACCTAGTTCAGAATTTGGTATTGTTGGTGTGTGCAACCGTTAGTGAAGGAAGTGACATACGTGGCTGACTTCTGTCCCAGTTTGTGCAAGTTGAACAAGGAAGCAAGCCACCTTTTTTCATAAAAATTTTTTGCAGTATTGTGTGTTGTGATTGCTCATAAGGTGATTCTTTTAAGTAATCATATGTAGAATTAATGCCTATTCTGTTTGTCCCCCGAGGTGGTTTTCTTGGTGTTCTGATGCTGATTTAATTTCTGGGTTATAAACTGTTCTGAGCCACCTCTTTGTCTTCCTCTTCTCTATTCCTCGGTTGTAGTTGCGGTTGTAGCTCAGTCAAACGGCCAGTAACTCCTGCTGTTATGTTCATTGCAGATGGAGTGCTCTCTCGTGGCCACACTAACAGACATGTACTGCAAGCTTCCAATGGCGATCACTGCTGAAAACTTGGCCGACAAATACAAGATCAGTCGGCAGGAAGTGGACCAGTTTGCTTTGAGGTCACAAAAGCGATGGGCTGAGGGTATGCAAATTAGCCTCTGTATAAGCTTTTACCATCAAATATGGGGCATGCTACTACCCAAGAGGCAGCCACTTTTGCCTCAGTTTTGTGTGTGTGTGTGTGTGTGTGTGTGTGTGTGTGTGTGTG
>JAJIZL010063208.1:0-15263 GCA_023969395.1 Amblyomma maculatum | reverse complement strand
TTCCCCCCCCCCCCCCGTGAATATTCCAAAGTTCCCAACCAACCAACCAGTAGCGCCGTCTGAGGGCAGCTCGTACCTTCCATCTGCACCGCTTTCTCCGGCGTCCGCACCAAAACATTAAAAAATAAACCACCGCCACTTTACACGCCTCACCATAAGAGAATTGCTGGGCTTTTTTTCCAAGCCAAACCGAACCCTTACAAAAGGCCGCGCGCGGCTTTTTGCGCGCTAGCGCAAAGTTACATGCACAATGCTTTTTTACAGGCACTTCGTGGCAGGCAGGACATTCCCAAGTCCCAGCTTTTGCGCCATAAAGTCGGCATGTATAGTTCTTGCGCACAATCCCTGCACTGCATACAAAACGTTCGTGACAGGTTCCATTTGCTAAAGTTCTGAACGCGTTGCACTTCATGATGGTCTTCTCCTGGTAATCACATTAGCGCACGGAACACTGACGCTATCTGAGCGCACGCAGGAACCTCTGTTTCTGAGGCTTCCACAGTTGGTTTGACGTTGTTTACCTTTCCGACCGGCCATCACTGGCTCTAGCGGAGATCCTGTTAGCAGTGCTCGCTGTAGCGTCGGACGGCGCGGCCTCGTCACCCGATACGCTGCTTTCAAGCACTGTCTGGCGCCGCTCTTTCGCGTTCTTCTTAGTTTCTCCTGGGTTTCTAGCTGTTTGTATTTGGCGTCCACGACACTTTTGTTTCATTTCTAATAATATGGTCTCTGCTTGTACCTTTTAGCTAAGGATTTATGAGTTGCCAGTTCGTGCTTTCTCAATTCGATCATTCTCGGCTATTATCTCCATTTTCTAAATTCTGCTTTGACTTTTTTTCTTTCTTTTTTGCACTTCTCGCCTCTGAGCCTCTCTTTCAGCATGTCTCTGGAAACTTCACTTGGTCTTTAGTTTTCGTCTGTACTTCGTAATCCTTTCGTCTCAGTGTAGCTACGGAGACTCTTACGGACAATCTGGTCCATCCGGAAAAAAACTGACTTTCTAATGGTAATGCTTACTAATCTAACTACACGTCGACACCAGGCACTTGCCGCGCCTAATGCCTGAACCACGCGCACAAACGAACGCAAGGAATCCCTCTAACATGAGCAACGCTCGCGCCCTTCCTCGCCGCGTCGCTCTTTGCTGTGGGGCACTTCCGTTTGTCGCTGCTTTGACCGTCAGAGCTGGGGGTCCCTGGGTCCTTGCACGCGTCGATGAAGCTACTGTTCGCACGCGCAGAAGATTTCGGTGAGCGCCGATAACGTTGCGACGGCTCGAGTAACAGGCTGTGCTTGCGGAGTGCTGCAGTTGCCAAGTCGTACTCTCGGCTGTGCCACTAAAGGTCAGGTTCTTTGACTTTTTTTTTTACCTAATGAACTTTTCCTGAGTGCGTTGAGTAAATGCCTCGCATTCAGAAGTCTGCCGCAGGAGATATATGTCGGGTTATTTAAGGGTGGGGCGTTCAAATACGTCCACAGTACTGCAAATGTGACGCTTATAGACCATCCTTCAGCATAAAAATGTTATAGTCTTTTTTTTTATCCTATTGTATTTGCAATGTTTACTAGAATGATTCATAAAAAAAAGAAATGCGCGTAAGATGAACTGTATGGTCGGTTCTAAAAATGCAAATATTACCATAGTTAAAAGAAAAATTTACTTGTTCTCCTCGACTGCAGTTCATAGAGAGGATTCCTCACAGAATTTGCTAAAACTTTATTATCTGAGACAGGTCAGTGGTGGCAGCGATCTGAATAGGAAACCAATATATATCTAAGTGGTTGGCCGACCGCTTCTACATGATGGCTACTATTAAGACGGTGCTACCACTAGCATTCTTCAATGAGCGGCTTGGTAAAGTGGCGGATAAAGGATAGCGTTGTGCGTCTTATACGATATCGAACGCATGCAGCGCTGGTGACGTTGCCACACACAGTGGCTGTTGAAATTCCTGATCTCAGACACTGTAAATAAAGATAGTCGTCATTGCTAACAATGCAGGCAGGAAGCAGGTTCGATTATGTGGTAGTCAGCAGAAGAAAGTGAACGTAACATACCCGGAAGAACATTTACTACTTTCTGGTCTTAGCAGCAACTTCACTTACTATTTTTCCACCTCTAGAACTAATATCCATTGCTCAAAACAAGTTAGCTTGAACTCGTTTTCGCTGCTTTCCGGTGTAATTGAGACGTCATTCTTTCCTTGCTAAGCAATGTTAGTTGGCAGTTGTCTAAAATTTACCGAAGGAGCAGCTGCTTTCTAAATAATGCCCGAGCTCTGTTACAAGAGACAAATTCAGCTGGTTTGAATTTGCCTAGTCCTAATGACAATGAATGTTTTACAAATGGTGTAATATATTAGTACCAGAAGAATAACTTTTCAGCGTATCTGTAATGTCTGTCTCCGGTTTTCTAAGATGAACGAGGGCGGCGAATCTTTCCTCTTCTTTTCACTTGCTCGAGTTCCATTCCGTGCTTCATAGCAGGCTTGTCCCAGAGTCTCGAGCTATATTCTAACTTAGCTCGCTCAACAGCATTGTACTTTAACAATTTAGTTCTTATAGGCTCATGTTTAAGCTTCCTCTTTATGAACCACATTTTGTTTGGCGCAGCTGCATGAATATCTCAGATATGTTTTGAGCATGCCAGCCTATTGCTAAGAGTAATGCCAAAGTAGTTATAGTTTTCTTCTTCGATAACACTTCTGTTTTCAAGCTGGTATGGAAAAATGCCTATAGATATTTCCCTTGTTAGGCGTAAAGGTAGAGTTCCTTCCACTTGCGCTCCATTCACGAATTCAAACTCGTTAGTAATTCTTGCAAGGCACCTCACAAATACAACCTGATAATCATGGCATAAAATTTTCTGGAATATAACACAATAATCTGCTTACGACAGAAAGGACAGATTATTAGAAATAGCAGCAATCAAGTCAGCAACATAAATTAAAATTAACAATGGCCCTAGTACTTTGCCAAGAGGGACTCGAGAGGTGACCTGACGACTGCTGGAAGTAGAAGTTAGAACTTCAAAATAGTGTTCTCTGCATTTGAGCTAAGCAAAAATCCGCTGAAAGAAAGTATAATTTTTTCTTATTGATAACATGCAACTTTTGTACACCATATTGGGCTTCCTCAGCTATCATTTCAAGATAATAAACCGTAAAAGAAGAAAAAAGCTAGGAGCAGAAGAATAAATATTTAAAATAATGAATTAGAGTTAGAAACGCCGATTTTGCTGGACGTTGTACCAATTATAGAAGAAAATTTTCTATTGCAGAGCAAACATTCCTAATTGTACTGTGCAACAAGATGCGACAAGGGACATTATAACAGCAAACGACAGGTGTAACATAACAATTGTTAATGGCGCTACTAGCAGCCACATCATGGCCGATGTATATCGGCTACAAAAAGAAAAAAAAAATAGTTTCTCGTTCAGAAAAATATCGTCGCAAAGGGAGGTCACGTTTATGCCTGCAGATGCAAAAATTCACTTCCGAACACGACAACAAATGAGTGTGAAAGAAACGTCAAGTATGCGAGACTGTCAGGATTAACTCCTCCAAGGGAATAGAGCAGAGGAAGATCATGGAGGACAAGCACTCAGGGTGCCAAGTTCTCATACAAAGTATACGTACGAAACCATGCTGCCATAATGAACCAACAAACCGGAAGGAGGTCAAAGATTGGACCACTCAGGGCTGGTGTCGCTAAAACACCAGCTGATTTATTGAAATGAACCAGGCTTGTGGCATGCGGTTTATAAAAAGCAAATTGCATTACTTCGCCATTCTGTGGATAAATATAATCGAGTATCATATCCAGAAAACATTCATTGACCGCACTGAAAAGTTTCAGGTATTCGATTATTTGGTAGCCCCAGCAGAGTTGCAACAAAACACATTGGCAATTTCGAGGCTTGCTTTATTCACTGTTTATTTCCGTGCCGGCATGCGTTAAGTAGAGAAGGAGATTAGGACGCCAGGTTCCATCATGCTATTTTCGACGCCACTGTCATTGGCTTAAAAACATGTGCTTTGAGGAGAGCACTGACTTGTTATACTAAATAACTAGCTTTAGATATTACCTTTTCATAGGAATTTTTACGTATTCCTGGTGTCTAAGTTAGTGGGCCTCGTTGCCTAAGAAATTTAGATCAAACTTACCTACTCCTTATATGTTAAGTTTCACTGAAGCTTCTATACTTATCAACAATATAGTCAAGCCCGTCCATAACCTACATATCGTTCGTAGAATATTATAGGTAATAACATGCAGGGGCGAAATTAATTTTACAGTTTAGATGGCGCCTCGTTGATTATTTATGCCCGCGCTTGAAAGCGGAACAGCACTAGACCGATGGTCACAAAACATTGATCTAAGATGTTGCAAAGCCTTGCAGGTACGTTAATTCACCCTGAATGTTCGTTCTCAATGGATTGTGAGAAAAAATTTTAGAGTTCATGTAATCATACCACCTTTTCAGCACAATAACGCATTACGTTCTATATCAAAACACATATTTAAAGTGAGATATGTATAAATAGCTGTATGTACGAACGATGGTAGAGCTTTTTGTTACTGCATGAATACTCAAACATCGACATCGTTCTAGTAAGCAAGGTATCTTTTTCGAATCTGATAGACGTTTGAATCACGCGAGCGATCAACCATAGCTAGTTATATCGATAATAAGTGTTTATTGTGAGATAAACAAAGCAACAATTAAAAAGACATCATGAAAATGTACTCTACAAATGCAGAAAATGGCTTCAGGGCTCAAATGTTCCGTTTAAACCTGGATTCGTTCTACTTCAAAGGCGCAGAATATATTGAGATAATTGCGCGAGAGAGAATAAAGAGACCCCTGTCATTTGAAGTAAATAGCAATACTAACCCTGGGTCTATCAACAAGGTGAAGAGGATGAAGAAGCAGCATGCATTTGCCCACATTTCAGAGAAATGAGGGTCGTCAGGACGACTCTATTTTCGATAATGTACGAGTCTATCTGGTCGTCCTTTTTAAATGCTCATCACAGGAACTTGAATATTTCGAGCTAATGACGGTGTCATGGATCAGATGATCAGAACTCAATACATGTAACATGATTGATCTGCACAAATCGCTACACGAATATTAATTTTATTGCTATTTTGTTTCTGCATATTCTCCTTCCTGCATAAATATGTTTTAAGACATTATTTGCATGTTGACTGTTGAGACCCTATATTCACTTCGATTCAAACATAGGGCCGCCCAAAATGTGTCGCAGGTCTTTGAGGATCTTGATTCTAAGAGCATTAACATAATGCGGTTCTTAGAAACTCGCATGAGTGACTTATAAAAATTTAAAGCGCATATTTAAAGTATATTTTTTATTGCAGAGCTTCTCAAAGTTCAAGAAAACAGGTACTAGAGAAAATGCACGCTTATCAGACGAAACCGATTATTCCGACATGCAAAAATATTTTTGTCATTCTGGTTCTAGCGTGACACATCATTTTATTGATGTTGCATTGCCGCCTGTCTAAACGGGACTTGAAGGACAATTCGAAGCTTTACAGGTGACTTGGCGAGACGTGCTCACTCCTCTGCAGGAACTCGTCGGCTTCCTGTTGTCTCTTGCAACGTCGGGGTAGTGATTGGCGATGGAAAAACCACTCAGGCCGATGTGCCTCTACTGACAGAGGCAGTGAATCTCATGGCTCACCACAATGGAACTAATTTGGTCGGTTGTTGGAAGTTCTTCAGGCGTCGCATTTCCTGATGCTTGGAGACCGTAGGCTTGGGCCGCCTTTCGAGAACAGGGTGGTAGCGGCAATAGCTTGTTGTCTTACATCGGTCAGCTGATATACATAGCCCGCCGGTGTAGCTCACGCCTGGTGTTTGCTCACGACCGGCCGCCCGGGATGGTTTTGTACCAAATGACTGCTGCAATTCTTCGTGGACGACGTCCCTGAGCATCGCTACTTAGTGCTGTTGAGGTTATTGTGGCAGCCAGAGAACTTCGTACTACATCTAGGATTCTGTCTCGCAGTTGTCGTTGCCGAGAAACGTTTCATCGGCGTAGATAGGTGAAATGTGAGCTGGACGATTGTACTGCCTCGGCTCATGAGTCAACAGTATTCGCCATGTTAGACGATTCCTGAATGGACTGGGCAGTGGTTTTCAGTGTTTCCAGAAAAGACAGCAAAAAGTGGCTATTTGACACCTCGCATCAGAAGCTGCGCCTTCCTTAATTTGGGCTGGTCGGGGTCCGCACGACGAAAAAGACTTTAAATTCTCTCACGAAGTTGGAGAATACCTTACACAGTTCCTTCTTGAATTCCTCTCATGACGCTAGCTAGTAGTCCTTTTTTTCATGCCCTTTTCGGACAGGTACATTCAGCGCGAAGAACATGTTTCGAAACTTCAAGGCGTCGTACGAAATGTGAAATGCAGTCATCCATTCGTGTTGATCCGACCAGATGTGGGCGAATCTGGTGACCGTTTAGACAAAATTCACAAATTTTAGCGAAGAAAAACAGTAATTGAGTGTAGTTTTGGGAACAGTGCACTAACATCGACAATTGCCAACATCGCAGGCCGCACGTGAAATCACCACGAAGAGCTGGTGTGACCCCGGTGCATCGAACAATGCTGCAATCGTCCCGGAACAGTCGTCGGCGATACTTGTGGAGAGAAAATTATGCCGATTGAGGATAGTGGCCATGCACACGTTTTATCGAGCTTATTTTATTATGGGATAGGCTTTTTATTGTAAAGCGGTGACGGAAGACGAACCTTTATTACAGAGTTGAGTCGCTGACGCTTCCGAGTGCAGTCTGCCTAAACCGAATGGGCCTAGCAAAGAGTAGGGCAGGCAGAGAGTAGCGCAGTTCGTCGCCCGGTGCGCCCGTGGAAGGCGCCGTTGCCGAAGGCTCTGTACTTGTGCAGGCATGCTACTGTTGCACGAGTAAAGCAGTAAGTCTTGATAACATTTGTATTTTCTGGTACAAAGCCAAAGAGTGCTACACTGCCTCACTTCTGCGCCGCCTGCCACTCGGTCTCGGCTACGGCGACCGACAAGAACGCCCTCCGCCGTCCGTTTCCGCGCCGCCGGCTGTAGCGTTCGAAACTTTTTAGTGAATGAATATTACCATTAAGCATAAGTATGGTTACAGTAAGCTATCGCGCTCTCCGTGCGTTAGAACTGTTAGAACGCTACGGGTGCAAAAGAACAGCCGAAACGAGCAGAGCAGCAGCACCGCCTCTTACATCAGAAAACTGGGCAAAGACGTCACAAATACTTGATAATGGTTTTTTCATTAAACCTACATCACAGTCAACGAGCTAGCCATAGGTTCAGAATCAAGAGTGAGCATTTCCGCAATCTTTAGAAAGGAATTAAAACAGGTTCTATATTCCCCTGAGTCTAACATTTGATTGTGGTGGTCTTCAAACACAAAGGAAGCGCGTGACAAGCTTTGCAAAACCTTGTGATATGGTGTCTCTACACTTTAAAGGGTATGATGCCAGAGCGCAAGCTACCAGCCCACATATAAAGGTAATCTTCAATCAAGCCACATGGACGTGACTGCGTGTCGTAGGGGTAACAAGAATGCAAGTGGTTCTGCAGGCTGATTCTGATATCACCCTCCCGTATGAAAGGAGCGACCCGAGTAGGCAGCTCCTGCCCGTGGCATAGGAGTAACGTGAGTTCAAATGACATGGCAGGTTGATGTTTGTTATTTTACCCTCAGGGCCCGAGGTCATTACAGAGGGGATTGGGATACATAAAAGCACGAAAGCACAGCAATGACACATACAAAACTATACAAGTATATAGATTGTTCAAAATGCAGGGGGGATAAGTGCAATACATTTCTAGAGAGTGAAAGACAAATATCCATATGGTTACAAGCATAAAAACATTAAAAGGTTAACAATAACATTTGAATGCTGCGGCACCCAAGGTCTTGCTCTGGCTGTCGCAGTATTGGTTTCGCAATAAAACCAACCTGCCATGACACTAGAATTCACGTTACCCCTAAGCCACCAGCCGGAGCTGCCTACTCGGGTCGCTCCTTTCATATGGAAGGGTGATATCAAAATCAGCCTGCCAGAACCACTTGCATTCTCGTTGCCCCTACGACACACAGTCACGTCCATGTGGCTTGGTTGACGATTACCTTTATATGTGGGCTGGTAGCTCACACTCTTGCATCATACTCTTCAAGAATGAGCTTATGTGTCCCCAACAATCTAGCACCTTACACTGATAGGGCCTGGTATGGAAATATGCCTAGCAGGCAAAAGTAGCTTCCGCCGTTGCTTTCGCAAATAAAATAAGGGTAACCAGAGCTAAACCACAACTGAGTTTTTTTAGGGTGTAGACAGAAGCCCGCGGAAACTCATGCACACATCTTGCCGACAGATCTCGTAAACGAGATAATTTAATCACAACACAAGTAAGGCTTTAGCATCTTAAAATTTCTAGTAATCCGAAATGCATACTTTTAAAGAATGACGACGCTAAAATATTTGTAGGGATGGCAAGGAACTAATGCCCAAAAGTAGGTGGTTCAGCTAATCAAGTATTCAGTCTTTCAAGTTATTTTTTTTGTATTATTCTGTAATTTAAACTGTTAACTGTCTTGCTCCTAGGAACCGATCAGGTTGTTTTTTATTACCAAATAAAAATTAATCATAAAATAATTCTCCCTTCATCGACATTCGGTCATGAGATATGGATGATAATGAAATCCAGGTTCCCGTAGCAAACGCGAGAAGTTATAAAGGAAACAATCATATTTTACTAGCATCTGCTCGCATTCAGTTTTCGCAAAAATTGCATTTTATTGCAATAAAGCGTTGACAATAAACTACAGTAATATGAGCAAAAGATTTTTCACCTACGTCATTCCTTATAAGAAGCATTTGAGCCCTTATCAGTACCATAATGATGGCGCCAAAGAAGATATTCACTCAAACATCACACAGAAAATCTTTATTCTTAACGCAAAATTGTCTTTCCATCTACTCATTCCAAATTGCACATATATTACTTCTCGTGGGAGATTACCGCATAGTAGTTTGCTTTTCACGTTCTTTGCGTATATTTCTTTATTGTGGGTTTCTCAACAAAGTATAATCTTGACATTGTAATTGTCCAACGGGAGCTCCGGACCGCGGGTAGTCGCACCAACAGCCTGGACCGCAATCATCGAACACTATTGCCCCTAATGGGCGCTGCAAAAAATGCAGAAAAATAGGTGGATTAGAGAGCGAAAAATTTACTTTTGTTTCTACGAGAACATTTCTTTCTTCACAGCGCACACCAGCAGAGAGCACAATAAATTATTTTTTTCTCGTTTCCACGTATTTGGATAAGTTTTGTTATGCATTCTTCTTTTGTATTCTATAATTAGTATTAAAGCGCAATTCTGCGCTGTCTTTCAACTCCCCTGAAATAGGTTTTCGAGTATAGCAGAAATAAACACGACTCTTCGAACAATGTTCATTGTAGAAAAGTCAAACGTAAAGCTGCGGCTTCAGAATGTTGAATAGCGCGAAATCTGTAAAAAAACTACTCGGGAGGCCAGCCAATCATGATTTTGAAACATGTTTGAGAAACTCCACGGAAAACAACCAATGACATGCTGAACTATCACTAGGGTAGAAATCGGTAATTTTCTACAAATCCCTTCTGTTCAGTTTAGTCGTTCAGTCGTGTCCAACTCTTCGTGACCCTATGGACCATGTCACGCCACGCTTTCCGGTCTCTCACTATCTTCCTAACATCACATAACTTCATCTGCAGTGCCTCGAGGATGCTATCTAACCATCGCGTTCGCTGCCTACCCCTTCTCCAGCGACCCTCAACCTTTCCCAACATCAAATCTTTTTCCAGCGACTCCTCTCTTCTCATAAGATGACCAAAGTAGCTGAGCTTTAACTTTAGAATTTGGCCCTCCAATGAGCAGTCAGGGTTTATGGTCGACAATATCGACTACAAATCCCTTATATTCAAAATATTTTACTGATTAATCAAACATAAATGCTGTCGTATGCTGTCAATGTGCTTCTTAGTGAAAATAATTATTTTCACGTACGGAAGCAGCTACCTGAAGATGTGTGCTATCTTCTCCTTTTGAGAGCGCAGCACTGCAGGTATCATGAACGCCCAATGTACTTAGGTACTATAATCAGGCGGAATGCAGTCGAAGTGAAAAAATTCTATTTCTGTTTCTCCGACAGTTTTCTCTCCAGAAGTTTTTGCCAACCGACGGCTCTCTGTCTACTTCTCTACTACCACCCACGTCTCGAGGTAATGTGGTGTGGATAAATGAGTAAGATGTAAAGGGGACACACATCTTCGTTTCAGATCCGAACGCTAAGCAAAATTCCAACAGTGTCAGCAGATGAATGTTAAATGGGGAGTAAAATGATATGGCCGAAATTCAAACGTTCGAAAAGAAGTGTTAAGTAAAAATATTGATGAGAAAGAGGGCAAATCAAGCGCCATATTAAAGTGCATGCCGTCGTCACAATCGTCGTGTCAGCGGCTGGAAAAGGTTACTACAAAATAAATTTTGCGCTGTGTTCCTATTTCAATGTATTTCATGTCATCGAAAGATTCTATGCTACTGAGCGCCGAAAATTTCCCTAATTGATACTGTTTATCAGCTGAAATTTCGCATACAAATGTGCAGTTGCTTGCAATTTATGAACATTCAGTCCATGGAATACGATGTCGTATTTGGTGGGTGTAATAAGTGTACTTGTATATTATTGAACACTTATGAACGCTACACTACAATTGTATGATGGTGAACGCAATTAGGGTTCTATTTTGCATGACACATTTCTTGTATTATTATTATTTACTTTTTCAAAAACTTGCTTGCAAAGAAAATGAAATTTTCAGATGCAAGTGGCCGATTACAGCATATGATATTCGTGTTTCCTCTTTATCTTCATCCGCTATTTTGAATAAACTTACCAAAGTTGTACAACGGCCAGTTCTGTGAAGCGACTTTCGGTAACGAAAGACTCGGCATCTGAAAATAAATATTTCTTTTAACCTTTCTTTGCAGCGATTATACGCCAGCCGGTCTGCGCATTGTCGTTGTTGCAGAAACCCCAGTTTCTCTCAAAATTTGGAAATAAGCTCTGTGCTGCATGTCTATAGACTGTTAACTCTCACTGCACCAGAGTTCACGACTATAATCTGTCATGCTTATAATGCTCAGTGAATGAAATTAGAATAACTGTAAAAGGTATTTTTCTATACTATTGCATAACATTCATAAAAGGGAAGGTACGCTAAATCTATGCTTCTTTGCCATAATCAGTGGAAGACTTCACAAGCGCACACAAAAATCGAAATGGTCGTTCACATATTTTGTACCAAATCTTACCTATCACGAATTCTTTGAACAGGAGTGAAGAAAAAAAATTAGCGTTATTTTTTCAAACACAAGCAGTCATGGAAGTAGTGAATTAAACTAAAGATTTTTCAACTTTTTAAAATCTAGAGCCTATACCGAGAAATAATTGGGTTTGTGGCTATCATCCGACGACGTTCTTTCGTTCTTTTATAAAGACTAACACTACAATGACAGGTTATTTCTCACAATGTACTGAAATAGCGGCGCCAGTGTCAACCAATGTATCGGTTTTAACATTTTACACGATTGGGCGAGTTATCTATAAAATTGATCGATCGGGGGTCTTACCCCCATCGGTCGCACCACCTAGTTTCTCTACGGTGAAGAAACAAAGCGGCGACGTAGAGATGGTGGCCGGCTTTGTTACTGCGGCGGGGGAGAAGCGGTGTCGTCAGCATCCGGGATGTCAATGCTAGCAACAGCTGTCACATTTGAAGCGCGGCCGAATTCGGGCTCTATCCAGCTAGCTTTGAGGCTTCAAATGCACAGCATTGCTTGAAGACATTTGCAACCGTAGTAAGGCTGTCTCGCGAAATAAGGAATTTATATATGTTCTCAGCAATCCCCTTGAGGAGGTGCCCTACCTTGTCTTCTTAAGTTTGCCTGTTGATGGAATCTATAGACGTCACCAGTAATCCGCTTGAGAGCGAGCCCTACATTGTCTTCTTCTGACATCTGCTTTTCCACAAAGCGACAAATTGTCAATACTTTCTCGACGTATCGTGTGCATGTCTGACCGGACAGCTGGGCTCGCAGAAAATGTTGGTCAGCAGCTGCCAATAGCAGCTTTCAGCTATTGCCAGCCAGCGCCATGCTCGCGATGTTTCGCTCACAACGGCAACGCTGGCGGACGACTTCCGACGCCGAATTTTCAGTGAACGGGACCTTCATGCTTCGCGTTAAAACTCACGTTCTTGATGCTAGTCTTCGAGGATTGAGTGGAAGGACTTGAACTACAGCTTCCCTTGGATTTTTTATATCTGTCTGCTAAGGAAGCCATGTGGGCAGGCGCAAATTGGTTTTCCGCCTGTGCGACCAACCTGGGTTCTATGTCTATATGGAAGTGCCTAACGGTTTCGCAAGGGCAGAGGAACTAGAGACCAAATTGCCAACCTCCGCTGGATCATGGGAAAAAGCAAGAGAGTTCCAGAAACCCATCTACTTCTGCTTTATTGATTATGCGAAAGCGTTTGACTGCGTAGATCACAGCAGATTGTGGCAAACTCTCCAAGAGATGGGAGTTCCAATTCACCTCATCCGTCTCCTCAGGAACCTGTACGAAGGGCAAGAGGCCACAGTCAGCACTGGGCATGGTCTTACTGATTGGTTTCCGATTGAGAAAGAAGTGAGACAAGGCTGCATACTGTCGCCCTGCCTATTTAACCTATATGCTGAGTGCATCATGAGGAAGGCCGGTCTGGACGAGACGTCAGCTGAAGTGAAATTGCTGGAAAACGTATCAACAACCTTAGATATGCGGATGATACCACTTTAATGGCAGAAACTGAGGTGGAACTCAAGAGACTTTTGATGCGCGTACAAGAAGAGAGTGAGAAGTTTCGGCTTAAACTGAACATTAAAAAGACAAAGATCATGGCGTCTTGCCCTATCAAGTCCTGGAGGATCAATGGACAAGAAGTGGAAGCTGTGACAGAATTTCTCTTCTTGGGCTCCGGGATTACCTCGGGAGGAGACTGCAGCCATGAAATTAGGAGACGCCTGCTTCTGGGAAAGAGAGCAATGGTTAGTCTTGACCGCCTAGTAAAGAGCATAGACATTAGTCTGCCAACCAAGATCCGTATAACTCGTGCTATGGTCTTTCCAGTTGTGATGTATGGATGCGAGAGCTGGACTGTGAAAAAGACTGACCGGCGAAGAATTGACGTGTTTGAATTGTGGTGCTGGCGAAGACTCTTTAGAGTTCCTTGGACTGCCAGAAGATCAAATCAGTCGATATTGTCGACCATAAACCCTGACTGCTCATTAGAGGGTCAAATTCTAAACTTAAAGCTCAGCTACTTTGGTCATCTGATGAGAAGAGTGGAGTCGCTGGAGAAAGATTTGATGTTGGGAAAGGTTGAGGGTCACCGGAGAAGGGGTAGGCAGCGAACGCGATGGTTAGATGGTATCCTCGAGGCACTGCAGATGAAGTTATGTGATGTTAAGAAGATTGTGAGAGACCGGAAAGCGTGGCGTGACATGGTCCATAGGGTCACGAAGAGTCGGACACGACTGAACGACTGAACTGAACTGAACTGAATGGAAGTCAAAAGAAAACCATCATCCGGGGCGACTCACATGTGGCAAAGTAAATCATCAGGGGAAATGGGTGTGATGTGCACATTTGGAACCCGTGTAGGAAGCTCCAAAAGGGTGTTCCTCCGTTTATTCTACGTAAGACCAATCGGGACGCATTTCTACAGCCCATATCAGAGTACGTCGGCCCCCGTAACATAATCTGCATTAGGCAAATGGGACCATCCGTACTGCCCACATCGGAATCACATTGGCCTTTTTTCATCACCTAATTTGTGCTACGTGGGTGGTTTTCCTGTTGTCTCTCTTTTTCATTTCAGTTCAGTCGTTCAGTCGCGTCCGACTCTTCGTGACCCTATGGACCATGTCACGCCACGCTTTCCGGTCTCTCACTATCTTCCTAACATCATATAACTTCATCTGCAGTGCTTCGAGGATTCCATGGATCTTACATTTCATGTTGCTATGTGATATATCTCCTTGCAACATCGGATTTTCCGGTCGCTTCCCGACACATCCACAACTGAGCGTCCTTTTAACTTTAGCCAAGCCGCTTCATTCGTCCTGGAGCTACTAGGAATCGCCCTTTGTTCATCCCCAGTAACATGTGGGACGCCTTCCAACCTGGGGGCTCATCTTCCGGCGCCGTATCATTAATGGTATTGTGACTGGCCATAGGGTTTTCTTGGCAGCAAATACTGGAGTGGGCTGCCATTACCTTCTCCAGTGAATCACATTTTGTCAGAACGCTCTGCCGTGACCTGCCTATCTTGGGTGGCCCTACACAGCAGAGCTCATGACTTTATCGAGTTTCGCGAGCTCCTCCGCCAAGACAAGACAGTGATCCATGAAGGGGCTCTTTTTCAGTACGGAGTGTTAAATCTATTATGTTAAAATGTGCACGTGCTACAAAATGGCAGTGCGCAATTTGAAGTCAAGGACATGCTAATAATGTGGGAATCGTCCTTTATTAAACTCGTATTACGTATGCAGCTTTGCGATGTTAAATTTTCATTGCAATTGCAAAGGTCTTTTGATGTATCGTGGAAAAGTTCTAAAAATGAAGTTTTCATGTAATGTTTCGACTTGGCACTTGAAACTAGGCTGTAGGCTAAAGACTTCTCAAAGAACTTCTTACAAAATTTTCTGCTCGCTCTATCGCACTCAGGGTTTGTGGTTTGCGGAACATAGCGCTTCCATATGAAGCAGTGGCAAATTCTGAGCATTGATTGACGACGCATTACTGCTGTTGTGGGCAACACAGCATCCGTTACCATATGGGTCTACATCAGTAAAGCCTTCTCGAGGTCACTCCCACCGCTAATTTTGTTCTCGCCATGATGTTCAATCGGGGAGCGGGAATGACCAAATTGCAAAGTTTATTCACATAATGCATGTTTTTGTTAAGCTAGATAACATACACACATGAGGCTTACACTGTCGCAAAAAGAGAGAAACTAAATTGCATTTAAACACATTTCCACTCTTTTGTTGTCAAATGTCGAGGTCTGCAAAGTGTAATATTTATTGCAATAGAGCTCAAGAAATATACACTAAAATTGTTTTGGTGT
>JAJIZL010063197.1:0-10371 GCA_023969395.1 Amblyomma maculatum | reverse complement strand
TTATGAAAGCCGCCAAACAAACTGAGAGCGTCATCAAAGGTAATTGTTAAAATGTCCGACATAATGAAGTAATACATAGGGAAAATCGAGCATGCTCTAAATAACGGTATAGTTAATAAACTGCTTACCCCTGCTATACCTTTCCATCGCTTGCAGTCGCGCAGCCCGCTGTCCTGGAGTTTCTACAGCGCGTTTGTTTCTCTTCGCTTCGGCATCCGTTTCACGACGACGCTCAGTGTCTTGAGCAGTTTCCTGAGCACGCTCGGCACGTTTCCTCATTCTTTGTGCTTCTATATTCTTGCACCGTTTAGCTGCAATTGGGCGCGAGGACATTCCGTAGCGCCACCTCTCGGAAGCGTCCGCAAGACGAAGTAAGTGGGATACTGCATGTTGAATTTCTGCTGTAGAATGCTTTCCTAGGCAGTTTAATTGCGCGTAAGCATTACATTCATTTATTTATTTTATACACACCTCGGTATGGGCCTGTATAAGCTTAATTTGAGGTATGAGACCCCCTAGTTCGGCAAAAAACACTTCACCGAATCAGAGTTATCGACGTTGGCGAGCTTTACTGCTACGACGACCCGCACAGGCTGCAGCATTGCTGCTTTTATGAACAACAAAAAAACTACTGAAGCTACCAGATAACCAGTCAGATCTAAGCAGTATCAGTGCAGAAGTAATGGGATTCCTCTGAAAGAGCAGAGGACTGTCAAGAGCCTGCTGAGCGCTTTCGCATAGCGCCGGCGGAAGCGCCACTGTTCGCCTGCTCCCTTGAACGTAAGCAAACAAGTTTGACTGTGGGGATGACATGGAAGAATTTTTTTAGCAAGTGTGAAGACATGCGTTTCACGCAGAGAACGCATATCTCGATCAGCACATCACAACATGCATGCAACGCTCTATCTTTCGCCTATTCACGGACTCTGTCATTTGAAATGGTACTGGAGACGCTGCCTGAGACAACTCACCATGCATACCGCTGCCCTAGGCGGCATAATCTTGTAGTTCACTTCAGTGAAACTTCGGTGTCAAAGCGTTCATTTTGAATAATTTGAGACCTTACGGCCTTCGCATCTTTTCCACCCTTCCAGCAATAGTAGCGTTAGCTTCACAAGTGATAAGCGCAAATTAAAACGCGCGCGCCGTTTCTTCTGCCGCTCACCGAACTTTAAGCGCCAACTCTATGAACGAAATCTCGCTGGCTAAAATTTCTGCTACGCGCGTAATGAGAATGATCACTCGCTGATTGTACCATTCAAATTTTGATCAAGGAAGGTTCTGAGAGAGCTTATGTTTCTCGTAGCAATGAGAGTTTACGCCGAGTTGCCACGTCGGGGTACAGAGCAGCAACGGACCGTAGCAACAGCTTAAATAAACTTCAGCAAGCAGCCCCAGTATCAAAAAATGAAACTCTGGCACTCTATATCAACCCAAACTACAGAAACAAACACGACTATTAGCTTTGAAAACGCACAAATTCAATCGAGTGTCTGCTTCAGCAGCAGTAAGAGGAATCACGAGATACTTATGCTCCCCTAGGTCGACAATAGCGCCGTTCGCTCCAATGGTGGCGCTCGCGCTCAATATCAGAATCAGTAGAGTCGCAATCCCGCTGCCTTCGTAACTGTGGTACTGCAGTGCGTCTAACTTGCGCCGCAGTGCCAGACGGCCCCGCTTTATTCATTGCAACGCGAAGCAAACGCGCGGCGCAGCCGCGTTCTCAGCTTTCCTTACACCATCTTCAGAAATGGGCGAAAACAGACAAAATGTACTCTTTTGCAACGCACTGCTCTGCGCCCGAAAGGTCTGCGGTGTGATCATAGGGGGAGAGAAGATAGAAGAGAGAGGGAAACGCGCTTGAAAGCGAGCGCCAGTTAAGGCGCCGAGGTGAGCACAAGCTGCTTCATGACGCGCCGAGCAGCTCGGAGCCGAGATCAAGGGAGCACCGCGCGTGAGCGTCTGTTGTCCGTGAAGGCTGAGTGACTGATGCAAGGGGAGAGATGCCGAAGTTGAGGACGCGCGAGCAAAATACGACTGCTCACTCTGGAGTAACACACGCTTGTGCAACGCTGCCCAGTAACGGCCGCCTTACTCTCTTACTGGGTGCATTTATGCGGCCGCCCCGCCCCATCAGTGTTAAGTCATGATGCGGGCGTTGCCGCTTTCCCTTCCTCCTCCTCAACTTTACGGAGAGATGGATAGAAAGAGAGAGAGAGAGAAAGCGGTTTCTGCTGCAGCTGTGCGACCACTCCGCCTCTTAAATGCTGAGCCGCGCGACGCGCCCGTTGCCATCTTCTCTTTATCCACTTAAGTTCACGAAGAGAGAGAGAGAGAGAGTGAGCGGCTTCGGACAGACATCGGCGAAGTCTGTGGTTGCGGCGAGTTGTCATCATCATCTTCAGCCGTACTATACCCACTGCAGGGCGAATGCCTCTCCCATATTTCTCCAATTAACCCGATTCTGTGCTAGCTGCATCCACTTGACCCCTGCAAACTCCTTAACCTCATCCGCCCACCTAACTTTCTGCCGCCCCCTGCTACGCTTTCCTTCCCTTGGAATCCAGTTTGTTACCCTAAGCGACCATCGGTTATCCTCTCTTCGCCCTACATGTCCTGCCCATGCCCATTTCTTCTTAATTTCCACTAGAATGTCAGTAACTTGAGTTATTTCTCTGGCCCACTCTGCACGCTTCCTATCTCTTAATGTTACCGCTGCCATGTTTCGTTCCATAGCCCTCTGAGTTGTCCTCAACTTAAGTAGAACCCTCTTGGTTAGCCTCTACGTTTCAGCCCCATAGGTGAGTACAGGTAAGATGCAACTGTTGTATACTTTCCTCTTGAGCGATACTGGTAAGCTGCTAGTCATAATCTGTGAATGCTTACCAAATGCGCTCCATCCAAATCTTATTCTTCTTGTTATTTTCTTTTCATGGTCCGGATCTGCGGTTACTACCTGTCCTAAGTAGACATATTCGCCTACTACTTCCAGTGCTTCGCTACCTAACGTAAACTGCTGTTCCTTCACCAGGCTCTTGTACGTTGTCTTAGTCTTCTGCATATTGATTTTTAAGCCTACCTTTCTACTTTTTCTGTCTATGTCATCAATCATTATTTTCAGTTCATCCCCCGAGTTACTTCGCAAGGCAATGTCATCAGCAAATCGCAGATTACTGAGGTATTCTCCATCTACCCTTATCGCTAACTGCTCTCATTCCAAGTCTCTGAATATTTCCTCTAAGCAAGCTGTGAATAGTTTTGGGGAGATCGTGTCTCCTTGCCTAACACCTTTTTTTATGGGAATTTTGTTAGTTTCTTTATACAGAACTATGGTTGCTGTGCAGCCACTATATATATCTTCCAGCACTTTCATGTACGGCTCGTCTACCCCCTGATTTCGCAATGCCTGCATCACCGCCGAGGTTTCAACTGAGTCAAATACTTTTGCGTAATCAATGAATACTATCTATAAGGGCTGGTTATATTCCGAGCATTTTTCTATCACCTGGTTGATGGTATGGATATCATCGATAGTAGAGTAGCGTTTCCGAAAACCTGCTTGATACTTTGCTTGATTGCAGTCTAAGGTTGTCCTGATTCTATTAACCATTGTCTTAGTAAATACCTTGGACGTAACAGACAGTAAGCTGATTGGTCTGCAATTTTTAAGGTCCTTAGAGTCCCCTTTCGTATGAATGAGGATAATGTTTGCATTCTTCCATGGTTCCGGTACCGTCGATGACACCAGGCACTGCGTATACAGGGTGGCCAGTTTTTCTAGCATGATATCCCCCCGTCCTTTAACAAATCTGTAGTTATCGGATCCTCTCCAGCTGATTTCCCCCTTTTCATAGTTTCTAATGCTTTCTTGACCTCATCCTTCGTCGCTGGTAGAACGTCTGACTCTTTTTTCCCTACCGTCGATCTCATTACGGTCCTGACTACTTTGGCTACTGTAGAGATCTGTATAGAACTCCTCGGCTGCTTTGACTATCTTGTCGATATTCGTGATGACGTTGCCCGCCTGCCCCTTATCGCATACATCTGGTCTTTGCCTATGCCCAGATTCAGGGAGCAGCGCGCGTGAGCGTCTGCGCTGTTCGTGGAGGCTGAGGAGTGACTGATGCAAAGGGAGAGATGCCGAACTTGAGGACGCGCGAGCGACACACGACTGCTCACTCTGGAGTAACACACGCTTGTGCAACGCTGCCCAGTAACGGCCGCCACGCCCGCAACAGACACGCCTCTCTCTCTGGCTGCCTTACTGTCTTACTGCATGCATCTATGCGGCCGCCCCGCCCCCTCAGTGTTAAGTCATGATGCGGGTGTCGCCTCTTTCCCTTCCTTCTCTTCAAGTTTACGGAGGGACGGATGGACGGAGAGAGAGAGAGAGCGGCTTCTGCTGCAGCTGTGCGACTGCTCCGCCTCCTCAATGCTGAGCCGCGCGACGCGCCCGTCGCCATCTTCTCTTTCTCCACTTAAGTTCACGAAAAGCAAGAGAGTGAGCGGCTTCGGACAGACATCGACGAAATCCCTGATTGCGGCGAGTAGTGCTACATACTAAAAGGAAAGAAAGAGCACCAAGGAAAGCAGTCTGTCACAAGTCCAGAGATCTGTAGTAAAAGGGTGTAGAACGCACACTTAAAGTCTAGAACACTACTTCGAGACCTATAAAAACTTAAGGAGCCCCTACGCTCTTTTCCTTTCTGATAAAGGTGTCGTCCAAGGGCCCAGGATCTTAGCCTCTGTAATAGGGAGAGTGTCCAAGCGGCGGATTGCAGCAGCCAGGAAGGCACGTTCACGCTCAAGCTGAGGACAGTCACAAAGTATGTGCGCAATCGTTTTATCATACCCGCACTGCTCACATGTTGGAGAGTCTGCCATTCCGATGAGATGCCAATAGGCGTTTGTAAACGCCACTCCTAGCCACAGGCGACACAACATTGTAGAACCTTGTAGCGCCACAGCGGGGGAGACCGAATGGTATCTGAAGTTGAAGTAATTTGGTCAAAGTGGCGTGAGCGGGATGTACAGCCTCCAGGCGTAAACCATAATTGTCTAGGCACGTTTCGGGCGAACAGTCGAAGGTGCTTTGCTGCGTCGGCTCTTGTTAATGGTATCTGGACAATGTTGGTTGTATCGTGAGCTGATCGAGCAGCATCGTCAGCTAAGCCGTTGCTATTGCCAATAATTCCAATATGGCCTGGTAGGTACTGGTAGATGATTTAGTGACCCTCTTGTAGTGACTTGTGGTTCAGATGTCGTACCTCCGCTACAAGTTGCTCATGGTCGCCATGGCTCAAGACCGATTGAAGGCATTAAGGAGCATTTTTAAAATTATAGAACACAGCCATTTTCGGGGTGGTTTTTCAGAGGTATACTTACAGTAGCACGACATGTGGCTGGCCAGTTCTGCTCCAGTAGCGGTAGTCTTATGCAAAATTAGATGGTGAATGTTAGCTTGTCTCGCAGGAATGACGACGGCGCAAGCAGAACTATAGTAGGGGTTAGCGAACCATCCGTCCAGACGTGAGTACGGTCCCAATAGTCATTGTGTAGCATGAACAGTCTCAGTTGTTGAAGGGCTGGCGTTGATAATTCGATTTCTTCGATATCCCCGGAATAGCAAGGCGCACACATGGGAGCCGCAGGCACCACAGGGACGACGGAGGTCGTATTTCAAGTTTAAGCGCGTGCGCACGATGCTATAGGATGCGGCAAGATGCCAAGAGCCTGTTTGTGCGCTAAGCATCGAGTCCAGTGTTTTCAGTTACACGTTAAGAGGCCATTTTCCGACTTAAATTTTTGTTTCCGCCCACCTTTCTGGGTCGGAGTAAAGTTACAGGCTATGCCACGTCGATAAGGTCCAAGGTTATGGGTTAAATGTATCGTGTAGGGAGAGAAGCTATAGCATGCTTGCTTACGACTGCTGCTACAACACAAAGCGTGCGTTCCTGGACGAAAGCCAAATCCACATGTTCGCTATATTATAGAAACAAACTTCGCATTCATGTTATCGTCAGCCGCACGCAAGCGCAAAAGGTAGCGTGTAGCCACCACGCCCTCTTGTGTCGCGTGCCGTATTTACAGTGCTCCTCGAACGCATACTCAGGTTCCAGCAAGACGGGCTATATTTACATATTTAATGCATTACAACCAATGACTACACCCCTCCCAGTTGCCTTTTTTTTTTGTCTCGCAATAATTTGTGCAACCAGGCGCGATGGCCGCGAAAACCTCGCGGATTGCTTACGGCAGGTTAGGTTTTTGTGTGCAGTTTCTCTCATCCCGCTTTTGCTCAACATAGTGATATAAAATGAAGCCAGTATGTATACATGACACAATAATATTCCTTTGTTTGTTCTTTCGTCCTTCCATCAATCAATCGGTAATTTCCTTCACTCTCCCTTCCGCCTGCTGTTCTTATTTCGTTCGTCCATATGTCCCGGCAATCAGTCGGTTCGTTCCTCCGTCCCGTCCATTTATTTGTCCTTTCTTTCGTCTAAGATTTCCGTCTCTCTGACCTTCCGCTCGTCCATCCCACCCATTCGTCCTTTTATCCTTTCTTTCGTCCATTCCGTCCGTTCGTCCGTAAATTTCTTATTTCGTTCTTATATCCATCTTGTCCATCCGTCGGTCCATTGTTCTTTTTTGCCCGTTCGATAGTGCGGGCCATCCATGCGTCCAATTACCCTTCCTTAGTTGATGTGTTCGTTCCTTCCTTCTGTACATTCATTTCTTCATTCCATCGTCCGTCCACTTGCCCATTTGTATTTTCGATCGACTGCCCATATACGTCCGTTTGTTCTTTATTTCGTCCATTCGTCCGTTCGTACCATGGCCCTTTCCTTATTTCTTTCGCCTGTCCGTTCACCCATCCGTCCGTTTGATATTTCTTCGTTCGTCCTTTCGCTCGTCCATCCGTCCGTTTGTTGATACGTTTCTTCGACCATCCGTGCTGTCTATATTTGCCCCGTTCGTCTGTTCGTCCCGTTCTTCCGCCTGTTCGTTTTTTTGTTCGGTCGTGCTCCTGTCTCTTTCCTCCACCTATCTGTTTTTCGTTCGTTCTTTCGTCCATCAGTTTGTTCTTCCATTCGTCCGTCAGTCGCATACGGCTGTTTGCACTTGCCTTCCATCTTTCGTCCATCCGTCCATCATTTAGGTTCTTTCCATTCGTCTATCTCTGCCATTGTCCCTCTTTCTTTGATCCCTTTCCTGCGTCGTCCCTTCCGTCTGTTCACTTGTTCTCTCGTTCGTTGGTTCGTTTGTTTGTCCATCAGTTCTTTTGTTCTTTGTCCGTCAGCCCCGCTCATCCATCTTTCGTTGAATTTTTTCGTGCGTTGCTTCATTCATCCATCCGTCCGTTTGTTTCTTCTGTCCGTCTGTCCAGTTGCTTGTACATTCACCGTCTGTTCTTTCGGTTGCTCGTGCGTCCGTCAATTTCTTCTTTCCTTCGCCTGTCCATCCCGTCCATCCCGTCTGTCCCGTCCGTCTCGTCCCTCCCATCCATCCCGTGCATCCGTTCATTTATTGTTTCGTTCGTGCGTCCATCCCATCAATCATTTTGTTTGTTTCTTTGCCATTCGTTCGTTTGTCCGTCCAATTGCGTTCGTTCTTCCATCCAACAGCCCGTGTGTTCTTCCGTTCGTTTGTCCGTCCGCTTATTTGTTATTTTGTTCGTGCGTCTGTACATTCAGTCCGTCCCTGCCGTCGCTCACTTTGTTCTTTCATTGGTTGTGTTCGTTTATGCTTCATATATTCGTGGTTTCATTCTTGCGATCACACGTTCGTTCTTTCAGTCGGTCCATCCTGTCCATCTGATATTTCTTGTTTAGTTCGTTGATGCGTCCATATCGCCCGTCCGTCCGTTTGTGATTTCGTTCGTATGTTCATACCAGCCAATCTCTTGGTTCTTTTTTCGTTAGTTCGTTCGTCCGTCCGTCTATCTGACCGTTTGTTTTCCTTTTCGTCTCTCCGTCCCATCAATCCGTCTGTCTGTTCTTTCTTTAGTCTGTTCGTCCTCTCTGCCCTTTGCTCTTTCGTTCTTTAGTTTATCCTTTCCTTTGTTTTTTCGTCCGTCTGTCCATCCCGTCTATCCATTCGTTTATTGTTCCGTTCGTCCGCCTGTCCAGTCTTTCCCTTCTCTTGTCCTTAACTTCGTCCACCTGTCATGTCCGTCCATTTGTTTCTCCTATTCTTCCTATCGTCAGTCCGCCAGAATCTCGTTTCGTGCGCCCGTCCGCAGTCGTTTTGTTCTTTAATACGTCCGTCCCCATGTTTCGCACGCTTTGGCCAAGCGCAGCATATTCCTATGTCAGGCGTATCACGGCTGATGAGGCCATTCAAGATTATCTGCACTTCTCTGATGACAATGGCGACCACAATAACACAGTTCAAGAGCCAAACAACTTGTTGAATACCGACTTCTTTTGCCAGCATTCTTCTATCACTCGAAGTAGATTTTATTTCCAAGGCTTAATATGCATATTTGTTTTGTTTTCATCATAATTTGTTATTGCGGACAACCTACTTTGTAATAAGGGAGTAGTTAGTCATTTACATCCACCCAAGCGCCGCCATACTACTACAAAGGAAAACTATACAGCTTTCTCAAAAACTTATAATTGACAGAAAAATTGCCGACGTTTATATGTTACTTCCTAATGCGAAATTTGAGCGCAGCTCATCAGCTGTTTAACTTTTCAATAGATTCAGGCAAATAATTCGAGCAGGACATGTATGTACATTTAAAAACAACTTTTTATTTCTTACACATATTCCATATCAACTAGTTCCAAGTTCCGCGAGTGACAGATATCGGGCCTTTAATTTCTCTCCTGCAAACCACTTAACTGACTCCAATTAAGTTTCGATGGAGGCGAAACGAATTAGAGGCGTCCTTGTGCTGTGCGATGTCAGTGCTCGTTAAAGATCCCCGGGTGGTCGAAATTACTACGGAGTCCTCCCCTCTGGCACCCCTTTCACTCTTTTCGCTTTCGCTCCCATCTTCCTCCCTTCCTTTACGGCGCGGTTAAGGTGTCCACCGAACAGGTGTGACAGACATTGCGCCTTTCCTTTTCTGTGAATAAATTATTATTGTTACTGGCTCTACTTAATTACCTAATTAAACCACATCAACCATTTTCTCACTTGCACACCTCACCTTGACGCTCTATCCTAATAAACCATTCTTTTTCCGATATACCAACTAGTTCGTCTTTTACAGCGCCGACAAAGTCATGCACACCTTTCCTTGACGCTCTATCCTATAGTATCATTCTTTTTTGTCTGCGGAGCTGGTTACGAGGGAAAACGCAGGAACAGGTGCCAAAGATCTGCGCTCTAAAATTCCGAGAGCACTGTGGAATCCGCACTGCAGAAATGCGAAAGCCGGAGCGTTGATGGGGCACACGGGGCATCACGCTTGCTCGCAACGCAAAGTTAAAGGAAAATAGATTTCAGGAACAAACGAAGAAATTTATTTTGGCGAACCAAGGTCACCGCCAAATTATTGTATGTCACATGCGTATATTCTCAAAAGAGGAATTTACCTGGAGCTGAGGTATCAAAATATCTAATCTGTATGTAGGCATAGTGGTGCATACTCCGGAGTTTATGTAACCTACTTAAGCTATGGCTCAGTACCAGCACTGAACTCCCACTTCTCATAAACAACATACCCGAGAACTGAAAACCTCGTCCTCGGACGCGGGGTAAGAAGTTAACGAAAATATTTCTACCCTCAATCACAAATTATATAAGTGTTGTACGCGGGTATTCACGAAGAGGAACAGTAAATGAGCGAGAAAAGTGCGGAGCCTGGACCATCTTACTTCCGCAACTTTGCATGCAAGACAGATTCTGCGCGAAGTGGGACTAACGACAACAAGAGAAGAGGACTTTTCTAAATGGCTCACCGACAACGCTAAGAGCGGGAGCCTGCTCCGGTTCCTCACGGAAAATCATTTACACGAGTTTCTATAATATGCCTTATGGCAAGCTGGCGTACAAAAAAAAAAAAAAAGACCTGCATTTCTTCACTGCAGAATTAGTGGCAAGTGTATATATGCTAGCACCTACACACTGAGCCCTGCGCATGCAGTAATATACCGTATTTTCGCGATTCTAAGCATCCCATTATTCCATGTCCCCCCATCCCCCCCTCCCCCAAAACTCCACCTCCTTCTCCTAACATCGCAAAATAAATTTGAGAAAAAAAGCTTGCGTGCGAATCTAAGCACAGCATCTTTTCGCGTGGAAGAGAACGTATAATAGTCTGCCAGTGTGCCTGCTAACTCACTCGCCGCGCCAAAGCAATCGGAGCGGCACGGCTTTAGCCGTGCGATGTCCGGTTTCTGATGCTGCTGCGTT
>JAJIZL010063185.1:0-12849 GCA_023969395.1 Amblyomma maculatum | reverse complement strand
TCCTAATTTCATGGCTACAGTCTCCTTCCGAGGTAATCTTGGAGCCCAAGAAGAGAAAATCTGTCACAGATTTTTAGGTTGTTCAAATCTTATCTGAGCCCATTTATTTGTCACTGCGCAGATTTGCATGTGAAGAATGCGTAACCTTTTGCAGCACTTTTGAAAGGACTACAGTGGTTTTGAACTCGATTACTGTGCAAGCTCCTGAGAATCTTGCCTATCACAACGGCCTGCTGAGGAGACAAGGCTTTCATTTTCTCCAAGCAGATCATGCTTAACCAAAATGCACACATTTGCAATTCTTGGAGCTAAAGGGCCTGGTAGAGCTGAAGATCTGGTTTTGACTGGCTATGACTGTACAGCTAATTAAGCGTGCAGACAGCTATGGATTCATCTGGTTACAAGCTAGTTTAGGCAGCCAATTCACTTTAAAGCTAAATAACGGCCACTTTTCTTCACGCGATAATGAAGAGTGGTTCTTAACATAAAAATATGCTACAAAGAGTGCAGACTGTGCTTTTTTAAGCGCTCAGTATGACTTTGAAGACACAGGATAGCACCGCAGAAAGTGTTTGTTGAACTGAAATGAGCAATAACTGAAGTTTGTTAAAATGAAGTGTGTTTGCATAGTGTTCAATAGAGCTTCAGGGGGGGGGGATTTAATAAAGTTCGTACAACTGAATACATCGTCGAAGTGACGTTCGTTCAAGTGGTATTCTGTTTTTCTGTGACTAAATGAGAACATTTATTTTGCTCAAAGCAACATATACACAAATATTTACTTTCTTGCTAGTCACCAAGATTTGCAATTAACTTCCGAACTCATTTTATTCACAACCTAAATAAATGCATCGTTAACCCTAGAGCCAAATAGTTACTAGCAATAACAAAAGTAATATGTTGATATTTATCTGTTGGAGAACATTTTTTGTTTAATTGTTTTGTGTGTTTTTGAGTTCTGCAAACATGAGGGGGCTTGTTACAGAAGGGGTGGGCTGCAAGACGAAGGGAAGTATCAGTGTGGCGGCCCTTTTGTGTTTATCAAATAATAATGCATTCTAACATGTAAAACGAATGCCTTTACAACCTGCTAAAAATCTTTTTAAATTGCATGTTTGGGTTCTGCCTGGATAAACATAGATGGCAGAGAGAGATCTTTCTGCCATGGGGTGTGAACTGTATTTTGTGCAGAAAGCCAGAGGCTGTCGAATATGTGTTATTGTTGATTGGGTTTTTGGGGGGCAATATCCTACAGTGAACTTTGCTCAAAGGTGTCCCTTTAAACCCCCATGGAATTTGGTTCTCAGGTGTAGAAAATTACAACAGTGTTCTGTAAGATATGATAAGGCTATTAAGCTTGCATAGCGCATGGAAGCGCCGAATGGCTGTTCGCCATGCTGATCTTTATTATCAGACCTATCCAAGAGTATAATGAGGGTTTTGTCCAACAGATGATGTTTTGAAAGCTCAGCCATGTGTACATCAATGTATTTGAAAAAGTGATCAGTTTGAATGCGATAATTAGAGGTATTGTACCTAAGCTAGCTCTCGGCCAGCCTGTAGTGTTTGTGAAAAGGCAAATGTGACAAGAAGGGTGTTTTGCTAGAGCTTTTAAGGCTCTTAAATCTGTGCAGCTCTGCTTTAGTACATGCATTGTCTCCTGTACATTGCTAGTTAAATAATTTCTGTTCATTTTATTACAAAACGTCATTCTAAATCTTTAGATAAGCTTGCTCACCTCTATTGTTTGCATTGTGTTCATGCATGCTATAGCTGGAAATGACGCAGTATTAGTTACAAGTAAATAAATAAAAGGAGCAGCAACTACATTTCCTTCGTCTGCACATTTTTAAGAGAAACATACATGGGCTCATTAGATTTTAGTGTTATTTGCAACTGTGTTTGATAGTGAAAGATCTTCCTGTCATTGCATAGAAATCTTTCAGAAACCTCTGAGATAGTTTGATACCTGGTGATGTGGAGGTTGACTTCCCAGACAGTAATGTATTCCTATAGGTCATACTGCACCAGCCAAAAGATGAGACACAGCAAAGAGGAGGACAGGACAAGGCTGGACTATCAACTGAATGTTATTGATAAGAAGAAAACAATGAAGACTTCTTCCGAAAAGCTCGCGCACAACCCAACCGGTGGAATGGCAGGAAATTGGGAAGAAGATGATGAAGAAAATTCAAAGCCAATTCCAAGTCAAGGCCTAACTAACGACTTTTCTAATAGATAAAATTCCTTACAATGAAGGCTAACCGACGCCTTAGCCACACACTTGTCCTCGGCTTTAGCAATGTAAAATGCTTCAACCAACTCTGCAGAGTTGATTACCATTGCTGTAAACTACACCCGTATTATTGAAGTCAGGTGCACAAAGGGACGGGTCATGCTCCGACTTACACTCTCGGGATTGCACATGTAGCGCAAGATTAGAACTCGCCTTCCCTCCCAGAGAATTGGAGTGCTCCGTCAGGTGCACATTTAGACATCTGCCTGTCTGCCCGTTGTATTTACAGCGAGAAACAAGATAGGAGCCTTGTGCGCTAGAGTTAGAAAGGGGCTCGACAGTGTACCTCGTGATAGTTTTCGTTGCGCAGTGTCACATAAGAAAAAGTTCACCACCTGCAGAAAGAATGTGGTCTACCACGTTCTACTGAATTGTGGCCGGTGCTACTACGGGCAGACAGGCAGATGTCTAAATGTGCGCCTGACGGAGCACTCCAATTCTCTGGGAGGGAAGGCAAGTTCTAATTTTGCGCTACATGTGCAATCCTGAGAGTGTAAGTCGGAGCATGACCCGTCCCTTTGTGCGCCTGACTTCAATAATACGGGTGTAGTTTACAGCAATGGTAATCAACTCTGCAAAGAGTTCGTTGAAGCATTTTACATTGCTAAAGCCGAGGACAGGTGTGTGGCTAAGGCGTCTGTTAGCCTTCATTGTAAGGAACTTCATCTATTAGAAAAGTCGTTAGTTAGGCCTTGACTTGGAATTGGCTTTGAATTTTCTTCTTCATCTTCTTCCCAATTTCCTGCCATTCCACCGGTTGGGTTGTGCGCGAGCTTTTCGGAAGAAGTCTTCGTTGTTTTCTTCTTATCAATAACATTCAGTTGATAGTCCAGCCTTGTCCTGTCCTCCTATTTGCTGTGTCTCGTCTTTTGGCTGGGGCAGTATGAACCCATACCAACGTGCCCAGTCATCAACCTTGTTGTATTCCTATAGTACCGTATGCATGCACAATAGATAAACGTAACCCCTTGCATATATCACTGAATCTTCCACTCTAGAAGAGAATTTTGTGCACAAGCATTTTACTGTAGTTTGCCTCTGTGGAGCATTGTATTTCTAATTCTGTGCTTCTCTTTTTATGCTGTTACTCAGCAACATATGAAGTATTCCTTGTTTGTATCTGTTACTTGTGCATTTGACGTTTCCTTTTATTATTCGAAATAACTTTCTTCCTGCTGTTCTGACTAGTGTTTTCGTATGCATATGCAGTCCTCTTGATGCTTCATTGAGCCATATCTGGAGACTCCCTGTTGCCATGGTCTGAGCCGACAAGTAAAAACTAGGCAACCTGACTTCCGGGACAAGTAGCAGTGGGATGTAGCTGCATGGTTTCTCCAGCATCCATGTGGATTTCTTATAAAAGACAGGTATTTCTCCTATATTTGACTTTCATATGTGATCAAGATTTTACCTTGGTGACAAGCTCTTGAAGGAAAGGATGGACATTCATGGCACTTTCTTAATTTCTTACTCTCGAGAATACACTATTACGACTTAACTGCATATGTAGCAAAAATTATGTGTGACTGCATATTCAAGCAGTAAGCTGCATGATTTTTTAAGGATGAAATAATTTTGCTCCTATTGTCGGTAGCCTACTATTGACGAGCCAAAGCAGGCAATATTAGGTACCAAAAAGTGATTATGCGGGGCCGGGTGGGTTTTAATGAGACAAGCTCTCCACGTTTTAAGCCTTTGTACAGGGCCAACGTGTCTCCCTGAATGTGTCTGGGACACATGCAAGTCTTGTATCCTCAAAAGCACCTTGTCTAAATTTAAATAAAAGTAGCGCCAACCTATTTTGAGTACGACCAGTTCAGCAGTAAGCTCAAAATTGAAGCAAAAAGGCATTCATGTCCTGTGCGATGTCAGTGCACGTTAAAGAGCCCCAGCTCGTCAAACGCTCTGAAGTCCTCCCCTACAGCATCTCTCAGCCTGGGTTGCTTTGGGATGTTAAACCACATAAACCAAACCAGTCATTTTTTACCACCCCATATGACTTGTCTTTCCACGTATCTCCAAAAGATAGTGCCTACATAAGACTTGCCACTATTCCTGAGATTACCTAGATTATTATGTATTTATGTATTTTATGATTATGTAATTTTCCTCAGTGGAGCATTGCGTTTTCAATTCTGGGCTTTTCATGCTGTCACTCAGCAACCATATGAAATACTCCTCCTATGTTTCTTTTACTTGTGCATTTGACTTTTCCTTTATTATTCAAAAAATCTTTCTTCCTGCTGTTCTGACTAGTGTTCTCATATGTACATGCAGTCCTCTTGTTGCTTCATTCGACCATATCTGGAGACACCCTGTTGCCATGGTCTGTGCCGACAAGTAACAAGGCAACCTGACTTCCTGGACAAGTAGCAGTGGGATGTAGCAGCATCCATGTGGACTTCTTATAAAAGAAAGGTATTCTAAATTTTGCTTTCATATGTGATAAAGATTTTACCTTGGTGACAAGCTCTTGAAAGGAAAAGATGGGCATGAGTGGCACTTTCTTATTTTCTTACTCTCTGGGAATACACTATTGAGACTTGTTACCTGCATATGTAGCAAAAAGTATGTGTGACTGCATATTGTAGGCTAACTATAATATACTTCATCATTCCCTATTATCGCTCTTGTATCCCCTAGGTGCTTGGTGTAGCTGGTCTCCTTCAGTAATTACTTATGTGTGTGTGTCATCTGCTATGGCAAACATAGCCATCACTCAGGAAAAATGGGAGCAAACAGGCATAGTGGCATCACTTGCTGGTAGCATGCACCAAAATGTATGTATACATACTGATACGTTGCCGCTCAACATGTGTATTTGCTTGATGCAGCAAATGGCAGAGGAGAGAGTATCTGATGACCAAGCATACTGGCGTGTAAATTTCACTCCTTTGTTTCCTGGGCCCCTATTGTGATAAACTAATGTCGAATGATATAGAGGATCAAAAGGAATACAACTAAACACAGCAATAGTCTCTATCTCCTGAGGGTGTTTTGCAGGTACTAGTTTGTACAGAAAGTGGTTGGAAACCAGTTAGCATATTTTGAGGAAAAACAGGCATCTGAGTGAAGAGAGATGTGTGTGATGCTAGCACAAAGTGTGCGAAATTGTCAGAAAAATTTTGAGCATGTATATTTCTTTTCTAGGTGACACCATGATAAATTTTGATATGGCTGGTACATCAAACACACAATGTCGTTGCCGTCGGAAACGAAGTGTTTCTGTGTCAAGGGTTTGTGCAATAAAAGAAGGTATGAATTTGCATCTGTTTCTTTCGCCACTCTCACTTTTCACGAAATATTACATGCATGTGAATAGTGAGTAAAATACACGTTATTATTGGACACTCGAAATATAGTTAGCATAACACAAGGTATTAATACTTTGTATGAACACAATTCTTTAAAATAACGGTGGCCAATTATCGGAACACAGTCGTTACAGTGTCCATGTACGCTATCAATAGGCTAATCATAGGAGGTATAAATACGTTCTATGTAAATACATTCTATTCAATCACGGTGGCCAATTGTCGGAAGGGAGATCATACATAGATCATACGTGTTCTAAAGACTTTCTTTTGATGGTCGATAGCTTCTATGATTATATTGTCTAAAGACATTGCATAAAGTGATCATAGACATTTTTGTAAGGGAAGGTGAGGCAGCCCACTGCACGCTTTCCTCTGCCACACATGCGTCTTGCGTGCAAATACTATTTTCTTTTGTACTTCAGACCATTTTCTTTTGTACTTCAGACCCCATTTTCAGAACAGAGTATCCGGTCATCTGCTCGTTTTCCCCTATGAACCTCGCCACCATCTACAAAAAAAATACTTGAGCTCCATTTTTGAGTACCTTCGGCATCATTTCTAGCCAAGTACGTAAGCCAGGGTAGAACAAAAAATATACATATAAAAGAACAATGCGAGGTGAGGGCATCAACTGAATTCTTCCAACCTGGCGACACATTTCTACGTGGAGAGGCGATGATAGAGATGAGGTTCGCACCAGGCTTCATGCGAAATCAGGCTCTGCTAAAAGAGAAATAAATTGACGTATTGCTGAGTAACCTATAGAGACGAGTGCAGGCTTATACCGTCATAATTACGCATTCGAGAAGAAACCGACAAGCAGGGGCGTAAAAAAATAACAGTTCGCGCGCCGAAAATCAGCCTTTTCGAGTAACAACTCGGGACGGTAGAAAGAGATGTTTGTATAGGCGCATCTGAAAGTATTTCATTCCTTATAGTATGCCTTGTGGCTACTATTACTGGGAAGAGCGCAAGGCAAACCTTGCCACTAGGAGGAATACCGGTCGCTGTAGGTAGATATCGTTTTCAGAAAGTCGGGCGAAATGAGTGGTGATGGTGCAAGAAGGATGCATAACTAACATGAACACGTTACCACGCTAACTATGTCTGCATGCTAACTCCCCCAGGTATCTTCGCTGAACACGGCTGGGCTGTGAAGATTGAGTCCGACTCCTAAGAACGTCTTTATTCGGCCGTCATTTTCACGCGTAATATTGCGCATCTAGAGGCTTACCAACACATAACAAGCAGTCCATCTCAGATGAGTCTTTTCAGCATCAAGTCCTTGAAGCATTCATCCTAGAATGAGAACCGGCCGCACTTGCAGTGGAGATGGATTCCGGTGCAATAATGGAATTACAGGCACTGAGCCCGTCCTTAGTTCGCCTGATGTGTCCTACCGTCATTTATAAGTCAAATCGCCTGTTGAATTATGACTGTAAAATTATTTTAAATGTGCTTTTTATCTTATATATAAACATTGTACCATGGACGACTACCGGAAGTGTGGGTGGATGGGAGAGGACTTTGTATTTATATCGTTCCCCCATCCGACATTCGACCACTCAACTTTCAGCCATGTGCACCTTGCGTTCATCTAACTCACTTGTCACCGACTGCTAGTCACCCGGTATCCAATGGAAGTGACCCGGAATCCGATGCGCAATCACCCGGGATAGACTACGCGGTATTTTAACAACAGGCAAATGTCATATGACCGCTCCCTCAACTGACGAACGCAATGGACCGCACTAGTGCCGCTCTCAACGACACCCTGCTGCATACGAGAAAAATGGGAAAGTGTAAGGCAAGAACCTTGTCAGACCTCGAATAGATTAAAAAGGTAGAGCTTTATTTTAATGGCGTAATAACAAAAAAGCGAATTTCGCCCTCTTGTCTCTAAAGGAAGTGAGAAATCAATCATTCTCCGTCTAGGCTAGCATTCATTTCTACATTGCGCAGCAACAGACAACTCTGAGCAACCTTCGAACCTTATTGGCTTGTCACCACGAGTTTCTTTTTTTCACTGGCATAACATTTCAAATCTTTCAGATCCTGTAGATGCGATTGTTTTATCCTTGGTAGATTCTTGATGACATTATTGGGGGATTCATTTCATAATCATTCCTTTTTAATGACTTGTCATTGCTGGATATTTATGAAGGCAGCGAAATATATAGCATATAAGATGAAATAAGCTTATACAGAAGGAATTGCTGGATCAGCAGCAGCAACCTTTCTTCATGTAACACCTTGGAAACACGTGGGCTTGAATAGCATAATTCGATTATATGCTGGTAAGCAATTGTTTCTCCTTCTGGCGCGAATAGGATAAATCTTTTCTCATCTTTTAGCGGAGAGAGGAGTAGTGTGTCAGTGTGACCGAGGTCAGTAACGTGTGCTGTTAAGTTCCTTAGTTCTTCTAGAACAAGCTGTTGACTCGTTTAGCTTTCATATAAAAGCTATCATTCAAGGGCTGCTATTTAGTGTTTATTTTTAAAGAAGCATAGAAGAAGCTTCTACATGAGGCACTGGGGAATCCAAGAACAGAAGCTGACCTTAGTATTCCGCCCTTTTCTTACAACATTATTTCAACTTTTCCTTCCATAGCAGTTGACACAAAAAAACAGGAAGAAAAAATGAGTTACATTCAAAAAAAGCATTTCTCGCTCCTACAGAAGTTTAAAGCGTAGCTTGCGCGGGAAGAAAAATGAGCATTTAAAAATGTATACTGGGTGCTCCAAATATTGCGTCCGTCAAATGCCTATCCTACCTTCTTCAAATTGGTCTCAGATATCGAAGCCGTAACCGGTTAAGCGTTACCACATGTTACAGGCGTATGCTACATGCTCCCTGGTGCCCTTTCACCGTCCGTGCGTGCGTCGCTGTATGCGTAATTGCGTCGGATACCTGACAACACCTGAAATGTTGACCTAATAAACATTTTTGTGTTAACTTCGTGGTGGCAGCCGCTGTCAACGCGATGGACACCACGAGGCAAGAGTCGTTCATCATCAACTCCAGTCTTCATCGCTGCAGTCCACGTATCTGTTGCTATTTTTAATCCATAGAATAATAGCTGTGGAAAATGCAAGCCTCTTCAAGAATTACGCATGTTGTCATCGAGCGGTATAGCCGAGATTAAATACTAAATAATATTTTTATCTTGAAGCCACATACAAGGTGCTACCTAGCACAAACGTTCGCGTGGAGTGGAGCACGCTCAATCATATTTTGATGAATTCGCATGTGTCACTTCATGCGTTACAGTAGCCAATAAATTAAGATGGACAGCTGACACCATGCAATTAAGAGAGCATTTCGTGCCGGCTGGCATTGGAGCTAAGCTATACAGCTATTGCACCCGAATTTATTGCAGAGCGAACATGCCTGTGGCCGGCCCGTCCAAGTATTCTCTGTCTCGTGGGTCATGAGTAATGCTATAGACAACACTGGCCAATTCCGAAAGGCTAACGTCTATTTGTAGCTAAGGCCCAGCTGCAACAATGATTGCGGTTCGGTTTGGTTTATGGGTCTTATAAGGTCCCAAAATGACTTAGACTATGAGAGACGCCGTAGTAGAGGGCGTTAACCTCGTTAACTAGTTTCGCTCTTGCTATTGTAATCGAAAATGCTTTCAGATTCCCCACCAGAAAAGAATTGTTATAGTGGGTATTGTTTTCTATATGCTCCAAATCTTAGCAGGATGACAAACATTCACAACAGAAACGTAAACGAGAATGAATATGGGCACGCATGGGGTGATACATTGTCAGGAAGTTATGAAACAAAATATCAAAATCTCTGATTTAAACTAAGACGAGAACATGGCTGCTATTTTTTTTTTCGCTATCTACATAGACAGATTCGAGATGTGCCGCAAATATCATCGTCGACAGATTCCCGTAATCTCTAATGTGATTCAGATTTCATAGTTTCCAAATTTAGCATTGTGTGGCTTTATCACTTACCGTGCAGATGCGTCATGGCGCAGTAGATGTAAGAAACGTCAGCCTTACCTCGCTAGTGGATCGGCTATTGTTGAAGGCAGCGAATACGTCCTTCTGCAAACATGCCAAACAAAAAAGCTCCCTTAAACTCATACCGGGGAATAGCGCAACAAAGGGCGGGAAAGGACAAGACAAACCCGTATTTCTTGCGCTGTTCCACGGTATTAATGCATACCAAATCGCCCAGATGTCAGCTTTACTCCCTTAATCTAACGCCGCAGATATGACAAACGGGGTAAATAGAAAAGAGCGAGAATGTGCAATACTTCAATGAAGGCTGGAAGATCAAAACTCAATCCAATGAAACAAAATACGAGAAAACAAAATTCAGGGTTGTAAAATACAGCATGGCGTGACAGCACCCAATATGTCATGGACTGCGAGTTTATTCAACAGCTGCGAGTTTATTCAAGGTATAGTGGATCATTATCTGAGCCAGTGCAAGTGCTTAGCATTGTACAGTACCTTTGACAAGCTGTTTGCGCTGCTTTCATTATGGAAAGCTGCCAATAGCAACGTCACAATCTTCTTACACACATAGTAAAAATCGAAATCTAAAACCAGATAACTGTCGAAGGTGACCCGCACGAAGACCAGCAATCCAGAAAATTGCTTCATACTATAACAACACATAATACAGTGGATAGAGTACATGGTACATGACGGCAACCCAAGACAAATTAAAGTAGCCAACATTCCCTCCCCACCTTCAGTATGCCGTCTCGGTGTTGGCCTGCGTCGGTCTAGGAAGGGCTGACCAGGCACAATCTAGCAAAAAAAGGAAAAAAAAAGACACCTTTTGTGTCGCGTTCTTGTAGCGCAAGAAAGAGCGTGAAAGATGAAAGAGGAAAGCGGCTGTGCGGACTCATCAACCCTAATGGTGGCTGGCGCGCTTGTACTAACGACAGGCCTCCAGCATGCAAACGCTTGTCAGCCTATTTCTAGTACACGTTACCTTCTACAGCCTACCGCGTTTCTTCTTCACCATCGATCTTTTCAGTTTTAAAAAATCGATTCGCTTATTTTTTTATCATTTTTTTTTTTAGTGTGTCCCTGATGTAAGAATCTAATGGCCCCACCTGCTCACGTTCGCCTCGTCGCACCCACAGGTGCCGTTTATGTGATCGGTGGCTTTTGCTGCGGCCAGTTTCTTTCGGGACGACATTGTTCATGCGATATATACGTTACGAGTAGCCGGACAGTCATGTGCGGTATCCAGTACTCACAGAAGCACGGTATTTTGATTTCATTTCGTTTTTTACAACAGCGCTTAATGGGAGTTCACCTGAAACCGCTGCACAGTTGAAGAGCGCTACGGTATTTACCATTGATTCACCCTCTTCGGCTCCAAGCCACGGTACCCCAAGATAAGATCCAAGCAGAGAGAGACAGAAAAAAAAGAACAATGTAGAAAATAGAAAATAATGAATCGGCCCCGACGTGAAGAGGCAGTAAAAGATACCATCTTCAGACACTTACCAAGTACTCATATATCCGCCGAACAGCAACCGATTTTAGGCATTTTTCTTATTGTTTTAGTTTGTTCTGCAGGCATGTTTAATATCGTACAGTTTCGCATCATTCAATGAAATTGAGATTTTTATGCTTTGTTATAATTAGCGTCTTTTCTGTTCTTATCTGCCTTTTCAACAAATGGTGAAAAACACCACTCGGCACGTTTTTCATCCGCTCTTGATGTTTACATAGCTTCGGTTGATGCAAAAACCGTGAAAACTACTCTTCAGATTAGTACAATACTATGACACCTACTGACTTCAATCGCATAATTGCAGTAAAATTCTAAAAGAAGTTGTATTTACGATATTCCGAGTAATTGTGTCAGCTTTATCATTAGGGCAGCTTTGCACTGCTGTTGCAAGAGGATATTCAGGAATTTTGCTTTCATGCAACAGTTTGGGGGAGACGGCGCAAAAATAGTTATAGCTTGCGCTGTAATTCGAAAGAGCAGCCAGAGCTGTCAGCCAGAAATGAACAAAATTACTCCATGTGGGATAACGATTGTTCCTTTACTATCTACACAAGTACCTACCTTCCTGTAAGCATACCCAGAACCGGCTAATTGCGTTTGTTTAATTCCAGTTAACCAATATTGGTATTATAGAAAACATTATACCGCCGAATACTGAGCTCACTTCAAGACACTTTCCCCGTTGCTTTGTTTTCATCGTTTCATCGCTAATATTCACCAGAAAATTGCTAATATTCACCAGAAATTGACACCTGTCATATAATTGAATATGGTGACGGCGGCACCATATTCTATGGCTGCTAGCCACAGATATGGCCGTATACTTTCGCCCCTGTATTACTACGAATTTCAATAACAGCAGGTATGGTTTAGAGAGGTGATGCCATTGGGAGTGTTCAATGATTTAATGTTCTGGTTTACGACTTCTGATCCGCGAATGGAGCTTACGTGAATAATAATGGCGTCATATGTTGGAACCAATCGATGGTTGACATTATGACCGGTGAGCGTGGCGCATTAATGTCGTACGTGACGTCACTTCTTTCTGACCAACTGACGTGCTTCATGGTTATGACGACATGCACAACGGCCCTCAAATTTAAGAGCCAGCCAAACGGTTGCTTCTGGTGCGATAAGCCGACTAAACAGACGCCCACGCCGCATGATTTGGGAAAAGTGTCCGCAGAACCGAGGCTCCGTACTGGCACGAATAATTTCGCACATCAACCTTGTTAATTCAACAAAGCAGGTCTATGCCTCCTTTTCTCTCGTTATTTTGTTTGCCACAAAAACGCATTCAAAACTGAATTAAGTCAGATTTTCGCACACCTAGCTTCTGAATTCACACTTTTTGGCTGCACCTTTAGGCCTGCTTTTCACAGCTCATACAAATAACAGTCATGAGAAGACGAACAAAAATTTTTCCTCGTTAACTATGCCAGTTTCTGTTGTGATAGTAAATGCTATGCGCCCTTGCTTTTATCTGCTTTTTTTTTTCGTTGTTGCGTTTGCTGTGTGTCTGGCATGCTGACGGGTGTAAGTTTATGAAAGCTACGACCCCCAGGCACAGATTTCGAGACTGGTAGCCTAACACGGAGGATGTTAAGTATTTTTCCTAGGACACCTTGCACGGAAGTTGAAAGGAGCCGCTAAGTACGAAACAAGGTGTGCAGTTTCTACCTGTCGGCAAATACAGGTGCATGCCATACGACTTGTTCGTTGGTTGGTTGGTTGGTT
>JAJIZL010063174.1:0-12503 GCA_023969395.1 Amblyomma maculatum | reverse complement strand
CCCCCCCCCCCCCCCACTAAAAAAAAAACAAAAACAAATGATACATTTTTATCAGGAGCACACTGCTCATCGCTTGAAAATGGTGCATTAATGTTTTGGCGCCGCAGGGTGTACTGAATATGAATAAAAGGGCACCTTGTAATCTCGAATTAAGTTCTAGCTGCACTTTGCAATTTGCAACTACGTATAGTGAATTATGACGCAGAAGACATCGGGTAAAATTTCTTGCGTTGCTGCTGCGTTATACTAAAGTTACCTCTAGTTACCTTCACGTAAGACCGTTCATATTCGTCGCCAGAACCAACCACTGCTTCGAACAATAGAAAGCACTCATTTGATGCTAACAATACCGCAACACGCATTTCTGAGCGTTAGTGGTGATCAGAGGTGAATTTTTATAATGCTCTTGCTTAAACTATTAGGCTTCTGTAGGATTTTTGAATGCACGTACTTGTAACCCGCGTTGTCTTGGGCGCTGTGCCTTGTCTGTACAGCCTGGCCAGCTTTTTAATAAATTCACCCTGCAGAACCCAGAGCAGCAGCCTCTCAGAGTGCTTTCAGGTACGCCGAAAGAGCCGCCTACAGGCGGCGCTCCTGTCACAACATCAACACGCCCAATAGCCACTCAATCAAAGCACCATGACGCGCTGACAGGGTATAAGCCTTGGACCTCGGCGTTTGTGTTGATTCCAATGACGTAAAAGTGGGAAACGAGCTGGCAAGGGCTACTGCTCTAAAGTGATTATTCTATTTGAAGTGGAGGTATACGGAATAGGAGGAAACACGTAGCACGCGCAGTAGTTAAAGCAGGCTAATCGCGAGAGCTTAACCGGCTGAGAACCGCACAAATAGGAGGCTCATACGTGCGCAGTCAGCAATGACGAAAATGCGTGACTTATCGTCTTTCTACAAAGTGTGGTACAAACAACGCTGACGTCTTAGATGGCGCGAAATAACGAGATGAAAGAACAGACCAAACTAAAAATATGTCTGTTTGATGAGATCTGTGGCCGCTGTTTTGCACACAATGACAAATAAAATATTCGGGAACTCAAAAACTCTTTTGCATTTTATTTTTCTACTTCAACGACTTAAAGAACTTGGACATTCAAAGTTCTTGTGCATTTCTTTCATGTCGCGGTAGACATTTGGAAATATTTCAGAAGCGCTTTAGTACCGTAGCTTCACATTTCTAGAATTCAGAGGCTCATTTGTTTTGACAAAGCGCTAAAGGGCAAAGGTCAGAATTAAAATCGAGAAAGAACATGCATGTTGAACTGATTTTTGAAATGCAATTCAAAGAGGAGTTACCAACAGGGCCATATGTCTTGCAGATAACTTTTAATGAACATCCCTGTATAATGCCCAGTTGCTTTGGTTTTTCCCTGCATTGTACCAAAACCTGATTTGTGCAGTTAGCTGTTCTACATTTTTGAAAGCACTTACACCTCATTATTATCACAGCCAAGGCAGCTGAAGATATAGCTACTCCAATCAATTGTACGCAAGTTTTCAAACAAAATATTAGGTTTGCATCCACGCAGCAAGCTCCACCAGATTAATTAGGTGGGTGGCGAGTAATATTTCTCTTTTCCCTCCCATGTAAAGGAATATTCATGACAAAGCTTACCGTTAATATATTTTTAGCACTCACAATCCCCAGAAATTCAAACAAATGGTGACACTAAACAATGGAGTCGTTTAGTCGCGTTCAAAGCACACAGGCAATGTTTTAAGGCTTGAGTGGGCGTAATTATACGGTGCGAAAGATGGAAGATGGAGGTAGCTTCGGCCCCAGTCAGCTCTTTGTAGGAATGACTAGCGCAAACCTTGTTTTAGGTTTTACCATTGGCACTAGTGGCACTACTGTTTTCTCAAACAATCAAGCCAAGCGACGAGAATACTTGAGAGAAACGTTCAGGCCCCGCGGATAATCGAATACATGGCTGTGATTGGGAATAGAACGTTCCACATACAGAGCATATTGGTTCATTACACAGAACGAGGCTTACACATTGTTTTTTCTTTAACGTTGCCTTTACGGCAGACTAAACGAAGTATGCTGCAACGAAGCCTCATGTTGATAACTGTTAACACGTTAAGCTAAAAGGGTTTAGACGTCATGGAGTGACTGCCAAACATTTTCAGCATTCGGAAGGCAAAGGTGATGAAAGAACTGTGAGCTTAGAGACGTTATATTATGAGCAAGCAGGCACGATCATACACTCCAAGTATCAAACTTGAAATAAATAAGCTGAATACGCGCCTACATACGGCGCAGACCAGGGCTAGAGTCCGAGATCCGTTGCTTTACGACACACTAGACAACGCGTGGTAGAATTGCACGCGTAGTCCGGCCAGCTCTGTTTGGGGACGCTAATTAACCGCGCCAATGGCAATCAGCTAGTAATTAGAAGAACGTCCCTTCACCGCTGCTGGTTCAATAACAGACCTGGAACGACATCTCGATGTACTCTCGTCAGCCTCATCTGAGCCGTTAAAGAGATCGTGAACGAGATTGTGAAAATACGGCAATGAGAAGCCGGCGTAATCCTTGCTTCCATCGTGGTATAAAAATGGTGGAACGTCGCAAACTTGTAACACAACATGCCGGAAATGCCCCTGTGCAGCTTTACGTCTCATGGTTAAAGGGAGTCCTTTAGAAGACATCCACTCTCATGTTTACGTATAGCGCGCGCTATCTGAGTTGGCAATGTTTACAGTGAGCCTGACGGAAAACTTGTTCAATTACCGATGATTAGAGAGACCTTGTTAGAACTAAGTGCCAAGGATGGAGTGTTTTCGTCATCACATTACGCGAATCTTTCCCGTAAAAGCTGGAACTGTGGATTTTAAAGTGGAATGAATAGTGGAATGGACGCATTGGGCGACTTGTTAAATTTACAGTGGCTTACTGTTCCTGTGTTTAAGCGTTTAATGCGCCGGAAAAAAACGAAATGGCTTGCCATTTGAACAGGCATTTGACTAAGACTGGAGCATATGTGATAAGTCAGACAGGTCTACTTCAGTGTATCGTTAAAAAAGCTTGAATGGCGTAACGAGACAAGTAAAATATAAACTAGCAGCTGTGACTGATCTGGGCTTAACCAGGGTGCTCGCGTAATTTTAGCCAATAGCCTTAGTTAATGACCTCCGTGCAAACCTAGCAAAACAGTATGACGTTCTTTGCTACTCTCAAATGCACACAACAATGTTCAATGAAGTGCTGTTGGTTTTTGGCTGTAGTGAGAAAAGTATAACAAATTCGACCAAAAACAATCGATATGCTCTACCGAAGGAAGTAAATCGTTGTTGAAGTTCAAAAAATTATAGTTTGTAGAGAATAAATGTTGGATATGTTCGTTTTCAAAGGCATATTTGCAATTCTAAAACGCTTCAGGGGGCCGAGTTCGGCTGCTTTAAATATATATGCATAATTATATATGCACTATATCAACAAATTAATCTGGTTGTGGCATCTCAGCCTAATGGTACGCTGGATGCGACATGAAAATATGCTTTGGAAAGCAGACATGCGTTATTGAAATTGTCGGGCGCCTATTACCCCAAATATGTAGTGCTATGCTTAAGAAAACAGGAAACGTATCGAGAGAGCGAAATTAATGTGGTGCACCCCATTTTTACTCAAGAATTCTTAGTCCTGCCTAAGGACTTGCTTTCTATTCCCACCTCAGCCGAGATGTCAATATTGCGAGCTGTGTGACTACACATATCACTAAAGGTAATCTAATCTAAAACCTTGCTAAAACAACAGTATTTTATTCAACTAAAATTGAAAACGCCCTACATGTTGAATATTTATTATTTTCTAGCAAATATTTCTCGCAGAAAGCACCGTAAGTGGATGATTCTATTTTGAATTGCCAAGTGTTTAAAAAGTAAAGTTCGAAGGCTATGCTCCTCAAGTTCTGTGCTTCTCGAGTCTGCACAGGCTCAAGCAGAACCACTACGTTTTACGTCGAGCAAATGATGATTGCTTTATCCTCGCATTATCGTAGGGGATCTAGGACGCGTCATGCCCACCGTAAATATTCTGGACGCCACTGGGCATAAGCGATTAGACCTAAGGGCCTTATTTTGAAAATTTGCAGGGCTTGGGCATTTACTATACTAAAGATCTCGAGAAACCTGACACTTACTCCTTTCTCACCGCCTTTATTATCGCAAATTTTGCTGACGCCAAAAATACACAGCGAAAAGTAAAAAAAACGATAAAGAAGAGAAGGAAATTTGAATGAATCCCAGAACATAAGCTCTGAGATATTTTTATAGCACCACATCGGCCAGCTGCCAACTCAGTTGTCCTAAAGCTTGTTTATTGTAACTTGCTCCGTAATTATTATGCTTAAAAAGTAAAATCCACTCCATATCAATAATTTGTCTATATTATTTACTAAAGCTCATTCTGCGTATATGCACCTTTTTAATTCTCATTGAATTTCCGCGAGCGAATGTTCATTGCTTTGTAGGTAATGATTTTATACTAATTAACTTCTTACAGTTTCCTATTGTTTTTTTTTTTTCGTTTTAACCGAATTGCTTTGTTCTAAGGCCCAGTAATTGCGTACTATAGGACCTCTTTTGTACAAATATTGCTGTGAGCAATAGTTGACAAGCTTGACTCTATATATGAAGAGTAGAGTGTAAGAAGATAAGGATGTTGAAAGGTAAGCTTATCATAAGAATGTGCTTGAAATTCTGGCGAGATTACATAACTGCATGTGAGTACGTTTATTTTACCTTGTGTGTTGCGTTTCCTTCCACCTCAGCTTTGATACGGGTACTTGCCTCAGCTTCGGCAGATGGTTTGTTAAAAACTAAGCGCCGAACTTCCCCGAATAAATTGTGTACAAGCGCACTCTTGCACTGAGCCCGGTTTCTCTTGGAGTTTTATCCTCTTGGTTGAAGCTTCACTAACAACACTGCATCCTTCGCCGCCAAATACACTTTCGGACATCCGCACTATTTGTTAGTGATTTTTACAGCAGAAGCAACAGTACTAATAAAAGAAACAACACGTCGCCTGCTTATTATTTCAACTTTGGGCAGAAAACTCACCACTTAGACAACGAAGTCTACTGGTACGTCAGCTTCACTGTTGCACAGAGCCATTCGTCGGTCACAGAGAAACCTTTGTACCTTCTATTTCTCTATTTTACTCTCCGAGCCCTAAATGTACAAAAAGAAAATGAGCAAGCTGGTAATGAATTCTCTTCTTCTGCCGCACCATCCTAGTGCTCGGCGTAGTTTAGGAAGAGCCTAGAATTTCCACATCGCGTGCGCCATGCTTTCGGCACCCGATGATGGAGTGCACCTGCAGTGCCCCACTTCATCTTCGCTCGTCCCGGCTTCTGCCCTGGATCGCTACACTTCCGGTTGGCGCCGCCGAATTTCGGCAAGGGCTTTGGTGATGTACTTTTTCACACCAGTGCCTTTGTTTGCCTTCAGAATGACATGCTTGCTTATTGGCGTTGCCAGAAACGGTCGACCGGGTTGAGTGCTAGAGCAATTTCGTGTTCTTGGTTTTACACTTTTTTTTTCGTGGCTTGTGTTTAGCTTTTCCCTTCGGTTTCCCATGAGTGGTGATCTTCATATGTTACGAAGAAATGCAGTGACACTTGTTGCTGGATCCTGATGAAGCGCACTTGGCAGCTTATCGCAAGTCATTGCGTTTAAAGCTCCCAATTGCGCTCAGCAACTTTGCCCGTACGAACATGTTACAAGTGATTTACATGTGAATGAATATGTTCGTTCCTATTAATCGAGTATTCCTTCAAATTAGCACTTTTCATAATTTTATTCTTTGATTTTGGGAAGAACACTGATGCGTTGTTTCGGGCAACTATACCTGCATGTTTAAGATAGAGGCTACCTCATTTATCGCTGCCTGCAAGAAAGAGAAACATGTGCATATATGAGGTAAAGTAAGCGGGATACAGAATCAAACGCTTTAATTGGGAATAAAGGACGTTGTAATTGTCTCACCTTCGCGTTAACAAATATGAAAGAGGAGCGGAGGGAATGGAGAGAGAAAAATACATAAAGCACGAATAATTTAGACCACCTCGCTTACATTAACCGGCCCTTGTATCCCAGAGCGTACAGGATGAAATTTTTTCATTTGTTCTAGACCGATATGCGGCCTACGCGATCGTGATGCCAGCAGTTGACTGTGGCATTGATGTCGCCATAACAGCTTAGAAAAGTGATTAGAGCTACGAAACAGATGAACACGAACTACGAATATTTCATTACTACTAGCTTGGTTTAGCTCTATGACTGAAGAATAATGCAACTCTATGACTGAAGAATAATGCAAGAAGATTAGGAGCTGACGTATTCTGAACTAACTGCCTCGCTTATTTTCACGTTGTCACTAACGAAGGATAAACGGGCATATTCGAAATACTCTCGCACCCCACTACTTTCAGAAGCTGTTTGTTTCATTTGTGGAGTTTAACGACCCAAATCAACCCAGGCTATGAGAGACGCCGTAGTGGAGGACTCCGGAAATTTCGACCACCTGGGGTTCTTTAACGTGCACTGACATCGCACAGCACACGGGCACCTTGCTTTTTGCCTCTATGGAAAAGCTGCCGCCGAGGCCGGGATTCGACCCCGCGCCCTTGGGAACAGTAGTCGAGCGCCGTAACCACTACGCCACCCCGGCGGGGTACTTTCAAAAGCTTAACAAAGTAGATAGTATTAAGTTCGTCCCGCTCATTCTTCTTCTGCACCACGTGACCATTTTCGAGTCAAGGGAAGAGCTGCTCTTTATCTTGTGCTGCGCTCTACTCACCTTCCTCGCGCTGCAGTGAGATGGTACGCCCCAACACAACGGGTTCGGCGCGGAATAAGTAAAACGTTTATTAACTAGCAATTCCATTACACCGGTTAACTCCAGGCAAGTCACCCGTCTCTTGAAACAGAGACAAAACAAGGCTACTATTTAAAAAAAGAAATGTCTGCCGTTCTTGGTGAGGTATAGCTTAAAACGCCTCGGTGAATGTGCCAAGGAACCACGAAATGGAAGGTCCATTGAAGTAAGGATGAATGGTCTATTGAAGTTTTGAGGAACGAAATGAAACTTTTTCAAATTAATTTTGATGCGCTTTTTATGTGCCGGTCAAGATTACCGCTGTGAAAGTCGCATTTGCTTATGGACGTTGGTCTTTCCCAAGGAGTGCATCTGCTAGGGATAGCGAGTGAGCGCTTCGACTTTTGTATATGTAACATCAGCTTGAATGTTGGTATACTGGGGAAGGATCATTTGGCGTCGAAAGAGGTTTTATGGAAAGTGTGTTGTCGACAACCGTACACTCTGTGACTAGCCAGTATGTCGATTAGAACGGGCATTGAAGTAATTTTAAAGTATCTACTACACAGTGTGCCTCTGATATGATCGCATTGGGATATGGCAGGGATTATATTTGTCGTCAGGGCATAACACACTAGAGTGCAAGCTTGAACTGCACACTCCTTCGTAATATCAACATTACACCCCATTCTTTAACGGTGTCAACTAGCCGTTTACTGCAACACCTTCGTCAGCGGAGCTATTGCCATTGCAAGTTAGCACGATACCATGCATTAGGCAGCAGCGAAAAAAAGACGATGGGAGAAACTTAGGTGTGAGCTCAGTCTACCATTGTTTACTTTTATTAACTCGACTTCTTACCGCTGCTCTGGGGATTGAATGGAATAAGTGAAATGAAACATTTAAGAACGCGTTGCTAAAATAAAATTCCATCTACTTCCACTTTACACCAGGCGCAGTTTCAGGTGGGAAGTTGTGCTTTTTACCCCCAAGCCTGATTATCCGAAGCTTGCAGTACTCATTGCCGGGTACGTATTTTTTTCATCGTGGCCTTCTCAGTAGAAGGTCGGTGGGGGGAGGGGGAGGAGGGGGGGTATAGTTTAGAAGAAAAATCTGAGACGTGAAAGGAGATATTACAGCTTTTGGGTCATACGCCGAAAATAGGTGGCGAACGAGAAGAGTTGTTTCTTTTTCTCAAACTCCTAAATTGACACTCTGCTGGTAGCGTGGTATACCCGATATTTAGAAAAGTAATGTTTGATGTAGTTCTGCTCACTACCTGGACACCAGCGCCCCAATACGACATAACACTACACTTCCGCTGAGATATTCGGCAGCGGCTACAAGGCCGAGTGTGTGTAATGAGCGGACTACAAATCTGTTTATGCATGGCGTCGTGTGGAACACAAACGTGCTGGATTTCAAAGGGACTCGCCAAAATGATGAATGGGACAATACATATTCTCATTTAGCCTCAAATAGCCTTACTCAATGGTTTTAAATTCGGTAGCCATGTGTAACGGCAAAACACAATATCGCATCAAATACAGCGTAACGCGTTTCTAAAAAAAACAAAAGGGGTTTCGGCGAAGTCAGATATTCCAGTCGCACGAAACGCGCCACGAGATAAGTCGATTAAGATGTAAATGAACTTAACTAAGGCAGCCGCGATTCGGTGGAGCCGAAACGCAAGGTTTCCGTGCATCATTCGATGTCAGTGCACCTTAAGGTCCCAGGTGGTCAAAATTATCTGTACACATCCACAACGGTGTCCCTCTGCGTGAGAGTCGGCTTCAGAGTCGCCCCTCGGCACCCTGTAAACCTCAACCTCAGCTGCATTATGGCAGGTAAGAAAAACCATCATCCAACTGGCTTTGCACGTATCAAGTACGTGCAGGTAGTTTCTACTCTGCAGAAGAAAAACCTTCAATTCTTGAATCATTTAGTTGAAGTAAAATAAACACAGTAAAAATCTACTTTGCTCTTTAATCATAAATTGTGATAATATTAAGACCCAAAGCAGAGAAAAAAATTCATTGTAGGCACTTAGGTCTCTCTTAAGTGCGGTAAGGCGAAAGCCTTTCTAGCGACTCTTTGCACTTATTTGCTTCTATTTTCTTTCGTTTTCTTTTTTCTTTTTTACTCTTTTTGCATTTACACCTTTGGTTTTTTTTTTTCGCTTTTTGCTGTTTTTACTGTATTTTTACTACTGTTTTGCTGTTATACTTTTGACCGACTTTTCGATGTTGTAACGGAAGGACAAGGCCGGACATTAACGATTTGCAATGGTTTTGAGCAATTTTGACATATGGTGCACAATTTCGATGTCCTTGGCTGTTTTTTGATGTCTGAACATTATATCGACGTCCTTGGCTATTTCGACGCAGAATTAATATTTTGGCTCTAATTATTTATTATTCCACATGATTGAAAATTTGCACACAGTCATTTTTTCACCCTTTACCTCATACAACCTTTAATGTACCCAGCAATCAATTATTTCTGGACAATGACATTGTGACATCCTCCGCGGACGCAAAAATGCTGTCCATGCTCATTACCCGATAAAGGCTTTCATCTTCAATGTATTGTCTTGAGAAAATCAAGCCAGACAGCAACGCGACACTGAAGGGAGTTGGTGGGCGGAAGCGAATAATTTAATAAAGCAAAAAATGAAAAGGGTGGTCAGCAGATGTAATAAACGCCGGCATATAGAGAAAATGACCAAGGTTGTTTTAGCCTCATGACAGAAATGTCCTTACTGCATACTTGCCCCCTTTTCCTCTTGCTTTGCGTCTGCTTTTAACTGGAACAGCTTGAAGGTTAATAGAAACAGTGCATAATTTAGCGATTTGGTTATGTGCCTTGGCTGCTTTCTCATCAAGCGCGTACTAGACAGTGTATGTGGGCAACTAACTTTATGCGCCCAATTTATTTTCCTTTCGATCGTGACCTACATTGTACTGTGTGTTTTTAAATCTAATAACTATCCGCCAGGTAAGATGCATTGTACAGTGATTTCGAGCTATCCGACTATACTAACAAATGTTATGAAAAATTAACTAAAGCATTGCTAAGGATAAGACCACATGGTGACTTCACTTTTAAGCATTGCTTTGCGTGTTACAGGGAAGTGAAGATATAAGAACGGGAAATTTCTAACACGAAAGATGCCATTAGGCATTCTCCAGCAAAGAAATCAAATATTGGGCTCGCGAATTCCTAACATGACCTTATCTGCTAAATGGGGCTGTCAAAATTGAAAAGAACTAATTTGTGCGAGCACCCCTTCTTTCGACCATTTCTGCCTGAAGGGCATCAGTAAATGAGTTCATGTAGGAAAAAAAGGAAGAACTCATTCTTTGACGGCTGGAAACAATTGGACAGCCATTCTGCTCTTCTTTAATACAAGGCGAAATTTGTGATCTATTATAGAAAGAGAATTGTGGATAAAGGAACGTAGCGCTCCCTTCCTTGCAGCCTAATTGCCTATTAAAAAGTGGAAATACTCTAAGGCGAAGGGAAATGATGTCGTGACGGTGCTGTAAGACGCGGATATACCGCTGTTAAGTAGACAGGAAAAAAAGCCTAATATGCACGACGTAGGTAAATGATTAACGTGTCGGTAGATTGCAAGTGCTGGAAAGCGCGATTGCCTACATGAACGTTTTGCTGAAAATTAAATATCCCATATACCTCTCATACAATTTGCACAGCACACCGCACCTGTATATTGCACTGAGTGAATCCTAGTCCTTCATAAACTGCTACCGTTTCTTTCATGTTTTCCCCATTTCGATAATATTTCAGTTATTTCCATGTTAGATTTCCTTTTACGTCGTATATCTTGAGTATTTTTTTCTGCTCCTTGCACTTTCCTTCTTTCTAATAATTTGTTTACTGGCAGTATTGGCAATGTTTACTTTGCGTTTAGCCCGTACAACTGTAAAAAAAAATATATTTTTTTTTGTGCTAAAATCGCCCGATTATTACTGAAACCGTGATGTGTTCGTAATATTAGGTATTGTACGCGCGTTTTCTTTTGGATAGCAGAAGTGTGATTATAAGGTATTTACGCCTGCTCTCAAAGCTGAAGATATATTTTGCCTTTCTAAAGCTAAGGAAAGAGTATTTCTTATCAAATTTTAGTTTCTTTATTATGCTAGATGGTATACACAATATAGAGTAAAAAGACGGAATCTTACGTCACCATGGCACATGCTATAGCCGATTTATTTCACTAAGCAGCCGCTACCTTTGACGTACTGAGCGCTGAAAGTAAGGCTTCCATTGAAAGAGACCATAAACAGAGGACATGCCATTACACTGCTTTTCAGAAAAGGGCTTTCCACCATACTTGACTCCAGCCAACGACGACAGCTGATCGCTTCATTTCATCGATTTCTTCAATCTATTCCCTTTCCGGTGAAAAAGCGATACTTTGTTTTGTTCGTCATGTTCTAGTGACACATTTTCTTAAGACGGAATAAGCGCGTCACGCCAGACGTCAACATCTTCTTAGAGAACACGTGTCTCTGTAATGACACATTGTATTCATTTGGTAGTCTGCATAGCAGCTGAGAACAAAAAATGTAAGATTGTAAAAAGAAGACAAACAAACCTTTTGAACGATGGTCGCAACACTGCTAGGACCCATATGCGAATATTTCTTTTTTTTTTTTATAAATCTATGCACTTACAAAAAAAATTACCATTCTAGTTGCGTTTACTTAAAGGTGCTTGTCCCTTTTATGGCTACAGCAAAGCAAGATAGTTTTCTGTATTTCAACAAAGCCACCCATTAAAACAAGAAATGATAATAGAAGGGTATGGTTTGGTTCGGCAGTTAACAAAAAAATCATCATCAGTCAAGTGCATGGCAGACACAGCGCAATGTAACATATGTGATGTATGAAGATGTCACTTTGATACAGGCATACAGCGAGAGTATAACGGGTGTCCTCCTAATGTGACCACGTCTTGGAAGAATAAGAGAACCCTATGCGTATTAAACATTTTTGTTGATGTCATGGAGCATTGTTTGCCGTGTATGTTTTCCTATGCGGAGTTAGTAATTTAGTGAAGACTGACAAACTACCTTTAGAAACTTTGATTCATGTTAAACAGTGCCAATCAAAAAGCTGCAGAACCACCTGAGAAACAATTAGATAAAATAGTAACCGCAATGTAAGATTTGTAACATTTACAAACAGTTTTGTGTTTTAACAGAACCGAATTGAAAACGCGCAAATTTGAAAATCAATAGGTTTAAACTAGTGGGGCTAATAGGCCTCCATCGTGGAATACACTTTCATACAATAAATACGAGGCTTTGCAATTTCCTGTGCGCAGGACAGGAAATAAGCGGATTTTCTGGGGCGATAAAGAAGCGCCGCAGTGAAGTGGAAAGCGTTGAATGTTGCCAGCTCATCTTTCGAAATTGTGAAAAAATAAAATGGTAGGAAAAAGGAAACCACTTTGTAAAACGCTCTGCTGGGTATTTTTCAATGTGTGCTGCTATTTATCTAAATCAATTTTTTTTTCTCAAAACGATTACAAAACGGTCGTAACCGTCCTGACGAGCTAACCATGCTGGTTGGCTTTATTGGTAGAGCTACTTTTATAGTGATTATAATGGCTGTTATTTGCCACGTATGCCGCACAG
>JAJIZL010063172.1:351-12688 GCA_023969395.1 Amblyomma maculatum | reverse complement strand
CTTAGCCTGATGTGCTAAGTAACAGATGGTGAGCTTCTTCTTCTTCTTTCTCTATCCCGGAGAGCCTCTTTTTGCACTTCCTTCTCCTCTTCTGTGCGCATCCCTGACATTTCCCCCTTGGCAGACGAAGCCCCTGGGCTGTCAGAATCCCGAGCGAGAGTGGCAGCGCTTCATTCTTGCGACATGAACTACCTGTGAACTACATGAACTACTTCCTCTTTGCATCATATCACGGACCTGTTCGTCAATTATCTTACGTTCTGAAGGTGAAACACGGTATGGTGTCTGTCTAATCGGGTGTGCAGATCCAGTGTCGATCATGTGATGGGTGCGGGAAGGCGGAATCGGTGGTGGCTGATCTCGAGCAAAGTCGAACACGTCCGCATGTTTCATAAGAACCTCCATAAATATTCGCTGGTCGTTGGTGGGTAGCGATTCATTTATCATAGACTTAAACTGGGAATCAGCATGATCGGGACGTCTAGTTGAACGAGCAACGCCTTCATTGAACGCGGCGATGTGCATAGAAAGGCGTTCTTCAAAGTCGGCGAGTTTGAAACCACGCGGCAATACGGCGGGTTCATTGGTATGGTTGACAGTCCAAAGCGTGGTACGGCCCTCGTTCACTCGAACAACGCTGCGGGGCACCAACACACTCTTTTTGGCACCGGAAAGGGAAGTGGGTTCCACCAGAGCGTCGAAGGCATTGGGAACCGCACCCGAAGACACAACTGGGACGAAGATGGCGGACATCGCCGGAACGACGGTATCTTCGAAGACAGAAAACACTTGGACCGCCCGCGGCGATTCTTCTATGAGGGCCGATCGAAGGCTGGGGCTTATTGATATCTCTCCACTGTTGAAGTCGAGAGTTGCGCCACACTGCTGTAAAAAGTCAACTCCTAGAATAACGTCGTGCGTAAAGCGAGGGAGCACCGTAAATTCAGTTCTAAACTCGTGTCCAGCCATCGCTACATTTACATAACAAATACCAAGCGGAACCAACGATTCTCCCCCTACACCTCGAAATATGACAGTTCTATCCCAGCCAAACATAATTTTGCGGCCGAGACGGTTCTTAAAATCTAAGCTCATCACGGAAACTGTAGCACCAGTATCCACTAAGGCCATAACACAAACACCATCCACTGACACTTCCAAGCGGTTCTTCAGCATAACGACCGGTAGAGGAATTGGCAATATCGATGACCTGGCGACCGCACCTCCATCGGCCGCACACGCTAGTTTCCCGGTGGCGGAGAAGAACGGCGGGGAGAAGGCGATTGTCGGGAGCGGCGGGCAGGAAGAGTCAGGCTGCGATCAGAAACTGGCGAGTCGTTGCATGGTGGTACGTAGCGGTAGGAGCCCGAAGGAGGGGGATAGGTCGGGTCATGGACTTCTGGGCTCACAGTAGAACGGCGATTTGTCCATTGGCACTGGTAGCGTGGTGGCGGGTACCGGCGGCGGCAGAATCTGGATATGTGGCCAAGCATACCACAGCGGTAACAGACGGGTGGTTCACGAGCACGGTCCAAATAATAGCCCTCGGTAACAGGATCGCAGCGATCAGCAAAGTCCAGCCGCTGGGGTTGTTGCGGAGGAGGTGGCGCCCTGTAGTGGGAACGAGCTAGGGGAGCAGGGCCATATGAGTCGTTTCGGTGGTCACGGATGGGAGGAGGAGCGGTAGAACACCAAGAAGAGCGCTGGCACACCGGGTAGAGGCAACTCATGAGCAGCCTCAGGTGCCAGCAGGGCCCTGCAGGGCAGCACTGGAGGTGTGGGCCGGGTGAGGCAGTGGGGGTGCCGTACTGGACGTCGCCGAAGCACAGGGGTTCGGTGTGGTTGCCAGGCTGGCGGCAGAACTTGTATTTAGTGTTTCGGCAAAACGCCGCTTTCTACCGCCACCACGGTCCACTGACCCTGGCAACCACTTCTTAATGAAGCCGTGCGCTTCAGCAACATCCACGCCTGTCTTTTGGCAGATGACATCTGCACAAGATAAATGGACATTTTAGGCCAACAGGAACACTTTGTTGGCTCACAGAAATCAAGCTTACTTCACTGAAAGAAGAACAGAAGAATAAAAGGTAGCGCAAAAGGACGAGGAACCAGCCCAGCAACAAGTTTTATTGAAAAAAACAGAAGAGGACACACAAGTAAATGTTACACGGAATGGGCCTCATAATTCAAGGATTATAGGCAACCAAATGCAACTTTAGAAAAAGCTCTCGCAAGAAAGCTCTTCTAACCAACTGTATATAGCTACTATGACACTATGGTCCACCTTTCAAGGACTAGAGGGGGAACACAAATAGCTGGCCAGTGCAACATGACTGCAATGCTGCGAGAAAAGATGGACTTGACTGGTTTAAGGGCTTTTTCAAAATACATCTGCTGTTCATTCTTTAGATGCCCACTGAGGAAAACTGCAACCAGCCCCACAAACAATTGCAGTAACAAAATATTCATCTGTTATAAAAAAGAAGTCGTAAGCTGGGTAAAGTGGTAACAGATTTTACAGATGGAAACAAAGTGCAGCAAAGCCTGTTACATGTGCTTTCGCTCATGTTTTAAAATTAAAAGCTACTGTAATTAATAAAAAAATATACCTGTGACCACGCTGCACAATCTAAGGCCGATAAAGGAAAGTTTTCCTTTCCGGCCGTGCAGACTGTACAGCCGTTGTACGGACACCCCCATGATGGCCGTCATGGCGTTGGCCGCCACCTCCTTTAGCCCTTTTCCCCCCAGGCGGAGCAGCTGCTGTCGCTGAAAAGAAAGAAAATCATAGTTGCGCAAATGCTATTAGACATAAAATAACAAGTACTGTTAGTTTATTTCTGAATAGAATAACTGAGATAACTGTGTGACCAATTGTCAGCAGCTCATACAATTGTGCCTGCTATTTAATGCATCATTCTTGTATGATGCAACAGCTCTCTACCACTGCAAACAAAGACTTTTTTTTTCTAATTTGCTAGGAGCAGACAAATTTAGGTGCTGAGCAAAAGTGGTCGCTCTTATCATGTTATAACTTGAGGCTTTTAGCAGATATGTGTGCTGGATGTATTTGGGCTGCAGTCCCTAAGGAATTCGGGCTAAGAGCATGCTGTAGAAGAGGGGTTTGCAAATTTTAACCATCTGGAATCCTTAACGTGCACTGACATCGCACAGCACACGTGCACCTTGCTTTTCACCTCCATGGAAAAGTGGTTGCTGCAGCCAGGTTTGAACTCTTTTTGGGTTCAGCAGTTGAATGACTGAGCCGCTGCCACGGGGCCCATTATCCCGAAACTGAGCATGATCTAATATTATGTACCCCAAGCACATGAGTAAAGCTGCATGCCTAGCAACCACTTTTCTTTAAGCAGTCTTAACATTCCTGTTTTTGGCAACAGATCAAGTAATGAAAGAAAGCATGATATGGGCAAGAGAGGAAAAAGTGGGGATAAAAAACAGCTCGAGAACAAGGACTTGACACCACAACATAAACAAAACACAGGGCTGTGAACTCATGGGCTGTGCATGAGCTCCCACATGAAGACAGCATACAGTTCCATGACCTAAGAATTTCAATTTTGAAAGGGCACATATGTTGGATGTATAATCCTAGATCACAAAAGGCACTCCTCCCCTATAGTAGTGCTCATTGGAAGGTAGTAAAATGAGCAGTTGCCATGAATTGCCTCAATTACACGTTGGAAAAATCATGTTGTCATCAAATATCTCAGAGCGTTAAAATACAAGCACAGCGTTTGCACATGTCCGGCTATCCTCCAGATACTTAGCAGTTGCAGACAGCCTGCTAAAAAAGAAAAAGATCAGTAAAAAGCAAGATAAGCAAGATCAGAGGCTGACAACACAAGTCATTCCGTGCATTCGCAAAGTATCCCATAATTTAAGAAGGTTGCAAAAAGATACAATGTAAACATGCTCTTCTCTGCATCAAGTAAGCTCTAAAAAATTTGTCCAATGATGATGAAAGAGCAAAAGCCGCATTGTAGTATCAAGCACCAACTCTGGTTCACCCGGTGCACTACAAAGGTAGTTTACAGTGTTCCACTCACTTGTAATAGAGTTTACATTGGTCAAACAGGACACTGTTTTAATGAGAGAGCCAGGGAACAATATGATTAAGTCAAAGACGGTAAAGGGAGTAATCTTGCCACTGAATGCAGAAACTGTAAGTGTAAGCTAATTTTTCGAAAAACCAAGTTTCTTGGGTGCGAGAAAGATCAGACTGAAAGAGATATTGTTGAGGTATATCGTATCAGAAAAGCGGGAGATCAATGTGTCAGCCCCCCTCATTGTTTCTGTATGATAATGAAATGGCCTTTCAGGACAAACACGGTTGACTACCACATGGCAATAACAGCACCATACTTAAGCTTGTTTTTATTTTATATAAAATTTAGTTGGAAGTTCGTCCTGTTGTGTGTTTCTTCATGTCCTCATTTTTTTCGTGCTGTGAGCACTATACGTTGATGAATCAACATCAACGGGCCCAAACATCAGTGTTGTTGCACAGTTTGGTGGTATAGTGTCAAAAGCGGTTTGAGACCATATACAAGACCATGTAGTAGTATCAATTCCTGAAATGAAAATGTAATTGCCAAAAGCCCTGCAGCACGAGCAATTGTAATGCTTCCTGAAGCAAAACTGAAACTTTATGCATTAGACATGCAGGAGTGTCGCTGCAGATGTGACACCCACTGCGGACATGTTGCAGTGCTCAGTTCAAACTGCAAGCACTTTTGCATCAGATTTACATGGAAAGAAAAGGACAGTAATAGCCAAATGTGTAAACGTTACTTTCTTAGAGCAATAAAGAGAAATAAAGCACAGTTCGAATTTAGTGCCATGGTCACTGCAACAAGCCCCAGCAAACGTTGCCATCCTCACTGAGCTTCCACGCCTCTTACAATAATTTCCATTTTCAAGTGAAAAAGTGTGTAATTTCCTCATGCTGCAGTGCTTTTGAAACTTGTTTATTGAAAAAAAGTATGGCACGATTGATGGAATTGAACTCCCCACTGCCACTAACCACCAAATCGCAATTAAATTAAAGATTTAATAACTGAGTTTAGTTAACCATGTAATTACTAAAGTTTAGCCGTACATTGTGCCTGTTGCATCAGGAAATGCGTTCCTACAATCTATTTTTTCTAGCCTCCCCTTATTCAGAATTTTTGAAAATGTTCACTGAAGCACCCAGTAATCTGTATATGCAGCTTTCATGCACAATATATTTACATTAATAAAACATGCAGAAGTGACAACATACTCAAGCAAATCAGTAAGAATTATGAATATGATGAGCATGTTATCCACAGAGCATGGCATGCACCTTTTTCACAAACATCTGAATTACTTTATATTGCAAACCCTGACTAGGTACTCATTTTTCTCAGTTAAGAGTTATTTAAAAGCATTAGATTACCAGTGCAGCTGCCACACCATCATCCTGCAAGGCAGCGTCGGCTGCCTCCAGCTCATCTGTAGTGTAGGCGGGCAGAGCAAGGGCGGGAGGAGGTGCTGGTGGTGAGACTGGCTGCGCAGTGCCTGGGCCTGGCTCTCGGTCCGACCGCAGCAGCAGGCTATCTTCAATGCGCTGCACGCGCTGGATCAGCTCCCGCTGCTGCTGTCGGACCTCAAGCAAAATCCTCAGCACCCTGAGCACTGCAGCTGTAATTGAAGCAATTAATAATAAATTCAGTGAGAGTACAGCTTCCTAAGGCCGATAGCATCACTTATGCCCTAGGCACCAATAAAACAGTATGAGTGTAAACAGCAAGAAGCAACATGCTGCTTATGCTCCTAACTTTCTACAGCTTTCACAGAGACACTCGTAACACATGCATCTATTCCTTGCCAGCCTAATGTAAAAGTTATAAATGTCATCACACTGATGAACACTTAGGTCAAACAGAGCTCCTCTACGTGTGACAGATAGCAAAAGAGCTGCGATATTGTTCTGCAAATGCCTCCTCAGTCTGGGCTTCTGCCAATGGTTATGGCACTTCAGAAGCATTTCCACTGCTACTGCATTGCAGAAAGGATTAATGTATTCTTCTACTCTCATGAGAAGCACATGCTAATAGGGAGTCAGGAAGCAGAGCAGGCCTTCGCCTGTAATTTAGCTTTGCATCATTTGAAAAGTGTTTTTCATGGCAAGATGATATTAAAAAAATTCTGGAGGTAGGAGTCTGTTCTGTGTAACTACAAGTACTTTTGGGAGCTAATGCATTACACTTGCTGCAGCAAAGATCTCTATTGCACTGTTGTCCTTGGCTGATAAACAAAATGCAACAAAAAGGTGAATCATGTGTCAAGTTCCACATCAGAGGACAAAGTAAAGATTAAATCCAAGATGAGCCCACCACCATGTGGACGTAAATAAATACAGGAAATATATAAGATACAATAACATTAGCTCTTGGGCCAGTTGGTGCATGTTGAACATAATTACAGGGGTGCCAGCGGAAACACAAAGGTGCGTACACAAGAACGAAGAGGTAGCTACAGACGGATGCTGGACTATCAACTGTGGTTTATTGAAGAAGCATTGCCGCACAAAAATACACATCCGACACATGCGCATCTGCAGCACCACCGCAGATGCGCATGCGTCAGATGTGTGTTTTTGTGCTGTAGCTACCTCTTCGTTCTTGTGTATGCATCTTTGTGTTTCCGCTGGCACCCCTATATTATGTTCAATATTTCAGATAGGCTTTCTTCATACATCTCTGCACTATCGAACTGCAGACACTGCACACAGTTGCCTATTGCTTATGACAAAAAGGAACAACACAGAATTCTGAAAAAGGAACGCTAAGAAAAATTTGCCACAGTAATTCATCACATTCCAATGCAAAATGCAGTGCATAAAGGGTGATGCACAGTAACATGTTTCAAATGCCAGGAGCTACACTATAGTCATCTGCAATATCACTAAACAGAAAATTTAGTTCTGATCAGACCTCTAAGCAGGTAATCTTGTTTTGCATACCTTTTACAAAGTAACTGCGCAAGCTGCAAGGTACCACTCCTAGGCTTTCTTTTTGTTTATGCACTAATCAGGGGTTCTCAAACTGGGTTCTGCAGAGCTCAGGGGTTCCACGAGCTTCTACTGCCAAAGAGCAAAAGTATGCCTTGCCGCACTGATGCCGAAGCAGGGGGCAGCCAATAACCTGTGAGCTGCTGCGTGATTCTATGCACAGTCCAGCTGGGTTGGACACGAGAATTGAATGTAGTGCTGGTCTTGTGACTAGTTTACTGTTTCTAGTTTTGCCATCTGGATTTTGCTTATAGTTTCCAGTATAAGTGAGAGGTAGGCATTGAATAAAAAGGTAGTTGCCAAAAGCAAGAATACAAACAAGTGCTTACAAAAGTGAACTAAACAACAAAAAAAACCAGGGTGGGTTCATGATCAAGCAACACCAGATGATAGCAATTTGAGAAGGAGGTGGGGGGGCAAATATATTGCATGCCAACTGGGATTTGCGAAGACTCCCTTTTAATATCTCCTGTTCCACGAATATGCTGGCAACATTTAAATGAAGTATTCCATCACAATGGCATAAAGCAGACATATGCCTCAAACGATGCCCAAATATTAATCCACAAGCTAACTCGCTGGAAAATCAGCTTGAAACAACTGCCTCTTTCAAACAGCAAACTTTTGCCAGCATATATGTCAAACATGATCATCTAGTGACTCATTGTTGGCATCTGTCAGCAAGATAAACATGACGTCATACATGGCATACAGTCCTATGTGAGACGCTCTGAGAGTATTAGAATAAATAGTGCAAGCATTTTTGTGTGCACTAAATGAAAGCATTTTGTGGTAAACACTGTTCAGCTTATTGCCACTTTAAGTTGAAGTATGCAAATAAAAATGGAATTTTGAGTCAGAAAATGTGGCACCATCTCTATAAAGCGGGCTGTTTTTTGCCGACCAACTGACATTTCTTGCTAGGCACAGGCGAATGTTTGAGAAATAAAAAAGGTCGTAATTATTGCTTATCACACATAAATCTTGCTGTATGCAAGAAAAGATGAATGGCAGCGGATGCTGCAGAAGGTGGTTAGACTGCTGAGATCTTTCCTAAATGAGAGCGTGCCACCCTGTTGGTTTTGGGTACCTTATAAGGGAGTGCACAGGGGCTGCATGATGTCCAAATTAATTTTCTTCCACATTTTACACTCCATCTGAGGCACTGCATTCGCTTCCAGCTAATGAACTTTTAAGATACTATCAAAGACAACAAAAGTTAAAATATGAGCCCTTTTGACCTGTATGCCCCTGGAAGTGAATAAATTATTCTGCAAGAAGAAAAAGCACAGAACATGGGACCACTGCACGCAGTACATTAAATGTGATGGCTTTCTGGTGATCGTAGGCAGAGAGAGACAGCAGCAATGCCAGGATCCAAAAGATGACAACAAAAGTTACTAACTACAGCAGCCAGTGCAGTATGAATGACAAAAGCTGAAAGCGAATCGAAATACTAGGTTGTATGTTTTAGCATTACTTTGGTTCAGTAGGGACTGTCTTTGAAGAATACCAGTAAACATTTTCAGAGTTATCACTTTCAAAGAACATAATTTCAGTCTGATCGTGAACTCCGTGTAATACCTTCCTAAATATTTATTCCCTAGATATTTCTGGCAATGCCAACTTCAGTTCACTAGCATAGGATATACTGAGGAAAATAAAATTTGCTGCTTTTTTTTTAAGGCTAAACAGGTCTAACCTCTAGCTGAGAGCATTACTTGATAGCAGAGAAATAGGAGTGAAAATCAGACAGGGAAAAATTGGTAAGACCGGACAAACATTTGTCCCATCCTCTCACATTGTCCCCATGTTTGGCTAGCATTCCTGTTTTTTTGCTCTAGGTTATTTTACATTAAAAAAAGAAAACAAAGTGAAAATTTCACCTTCAACAATCCCACTTTCATTGGCAGCCTCCTCGGAGCTCAGAGCTGCAATTTCCCTGCCGACAGCTTCAGAAAGTGCCACTGCTGGCACTTCAGCGCCTTCATTCAGAGGTGCTGGAACACGAACATCATTAGTGGTAATGCAGGAGGCACAAAAAATAATAAACAAACTGTCCAGATTAAAGGTAGAACGAGAGGAAGAAGATGGTTTACACGGTATGAACGAGCACTGAACAAGGGTAAGTGGAGTACGCCTCAGTTCGCAGGTCGATCCAACGTTTCGATAAGTGGACTTGTCTTCGTCTAGGCGGAGACAAATTCACTTGTCGAAACGTTGGCTCGACCTGCAAACTGAGGTGTACCCCATTTACCCTGTTCAGTGCTCCTTCATACTGTCCAGATTAAAGTGAGGTGGTGCTTTTGTTTGACCATTCTTTGCCAGGTAACAGTAAAAGACACCTATTTCAAACCCCAAGTTGTGTTAATTTATGCAACCCAGAAAGACAGCAATTCCCAAAATAGACCTCCCAGCTTGAGTCGCATGGAACAGTGGCGCCCGTGCACACGCATCAATCATGCACACTATAGCAGAAGAGTGACTAGGATAAAAAGTCCCCCGTCTGTCAAATATATCCCAGCAGCACTGTTTCACTTTTGTTAAATTCACAACATTCTGCCGCTGCCATCAAGAGCCATGGTCCATGCAAGCATTTTTGAAACACAGCAGTGCCATTTGTGAAGAGGCATTACTGCTACTGTACTGCACTGTGAAAAGGGCTATGCAGGCATCATATTATAGCAATTGTTCAACACTCCTGACATTGTGCACAAAGCAAAGTACTTGATGTAGCCATGGAAAATGATCAATGTTAATAAGTTTTTACCTCTCAAGTACAGACAACCATATTTCTCGCATTCATCACATAAAACTACTGTGATGCAGGAGGTTTTTGGCAGTATATAGTATCATTCAATAATTCGAAAATTTTTCTTGATCCCTTGAAGGCCAAATTAACAAGATATTACTATTTTTTTCCTTATTCAAGGAGCCAAAATCACTCAATACTAAATGAGCATGTGACACATGTACATCTGGCCATGCTTGCCTAACTCAAGAAATTTAATCATTCCAATTTCAAGCAGTCTACTAGAAATTTCAACACTGCATCTTTACCTCTTGAGTAAACTAAAATTACCCTAGAACTGCGGGCAACTGGCAGTTTGCCAAGAAATGGTTACTGACATCTGTATACTGACATGAGAATATACGGTAAATGTGTTCTATTTCTCTGGGAGTGCAATGAGCTACAGTTTTTTTTTTGCAGCTCTTGCAAGCACCTACTGCCATATATTCACAATCTGAACTAAAATCAAGCTTATAGATTAAATGTCGATGACAATTCATAACATACGAGGTGATGGCAGCTCCACTTCCACGGGCCAATCTTCATGGCCCTCGTTTCCTAAAGAAAGAATTGCACATTAATATCATCTTCAGTATGCAAATAATTTTTTGTTAATTATAACTCCAGGAATTATAATTACCAGAAACTGCCGACGTCTCCACAGCAGATGTGAATTCATATTTTCGCATCTTTTTTTCGGCGCTCTTGTAAGAACCTGCAAAGAATTAATATGAAATGAATGAAATTTGTACTACACCTGCACTACGCCCATGATGATTAGACAACACTGGAACTGGTTGAGGATTTATATATTGGACCAAGATAACTGCGTAGGCAAAAAAAGTTTTCTAAGTGACAGGGAGATTGCCTTTCTTGAGAATGCTTGGAGGTTGCATACATATCTGAGTGGGCTTTAGTGTTGTGTTATATGGTTTATCTGCATCAACACTTTCACACCTTTGAGTGTTTCTTTATATACCAAATCATTGGTAAAGAAAACCCTTAATTGTAAGTCAGCGCTTGTCCCGTGTTTTCCTTTCTCTGATCCCTCTTTCTTTTCTTACGCTGTAGTATCATGACCATAGGTTCGTATACAGCTAGTTGGTATAGCTGTGCCAACTAGCATGGCCAACTCAATGTTTTGCTATGTTTACCTGTTGTAGAACTGGCCATGTTGACTGAAATTTCTGGCATAGCTCACTGCTCATAAACGTTAAAGTTTGAACATTGAAGTGCTGTTTATTTCATTTTCTTAAATGGTTAAGGCACAGACAAGTGCAACTACTTAGGCCATTGCCTCAACGAAGTGGTTTTCGATCAGCCTATGACAGATCAAGCAACCATCTGCTGATCAGCTTCATTGGCATTGCGGGTCTGAAAGCACTAGACTGCTGATAGTGCTGCTGTAGCTGCCGGTATGACGCGGCAGATTGCCGCATAATAAGCTATATGTAAGACATCTATTGCCCAGCCCAACTGATCATGCCTTTATGCCGGCAAAAACACACATTACATTTATTGTTTGCTTGGTAGCAATGTTCGTCAAGCACTCCCCTAAGATGCACACTGCTAATATGGCTAGTCATGTATAAAAATAAAAGAAATCTGTTCTTTGACATATTACCTCATTGCTGACGCTCTGCTGTCTGTCATGACATCTTGTGAGCATTTAATTATGGCGGTCACTCTTAATGGAAGGGGCTTCCTGATCACAATTACATATCGCATTTTTTAAAATATGCAACAACCCCGGTCATCGAAACTTGGAAGTAAGATCATAGACTTCCATAGAAGCACGAACATGCAATTGGTTGAACGACCTGCCCTTCTTTATAAATTTCATTGATATCATTCCTCAACGCTTGGCCATAACACATACACATCCGAAAGTGCATGATACTGCTGTATGTAAAAGAAGTTCTAGGCTACTTTGCCGAATTGACGCCTGTTCAGCTGCCCTTGTAACTGCAGTCACCAGTCAGTTCCGCCAACAGACTCCATCCATGTTTGAATGCCATTGAAACACTCATGTGGCAGAGGCATTCTTTTATATTTACAATTAAAACGTGTTTCCAATTTCTAGGGTTTAAAAACTATGCAACACATGGCTACGGAGGAGATGGCAGAGAGCCTTCTTCCCAGGCGGTGTTATAGAGGTTGAGAAGGTACTCTTTTGCGTTATCTTTTGCGTTAGCAGAGTAAGTGATTCCATCTTCACCAGGAGCCGACCGAGTGGCGTTAGCAAGAAGTGCAGCTTCAAGCTCGTGTAGTGTAAAAGGGGCATCAAGGTCAATGCTTGCACAGAAGGACAACATTGTGAAAGAACACTAATTTACATCAAGTGGGATAGTTTAACAAGCACTGATACTATATTGCACAAGCACATTCTGCACTGCTCCATTTCACTGCATGCACGTAACACAGGGACTCGTCCCAGCAGCAAAGTGCCTGACGCTTAGCTGCTGCAGCACGCTTACTTAAAACTGGAA